>CM067359.1:178499542-178789542 GCA_034401795.1 Chaetoderma sp. LZ-2023a
GTGATTGCAAAGTCATAAAGTCTAGCTTCATGGTTGCATTGCAACAACATTTCTGGTTTCCCTGCATTTTTACCTGTGCATTAAAGGGTTAATTAATGATTAGATCATATTCCCACCAGGATGATTGACCCTTACCACTGTGTTCAAATTTTACATTAAATTAAAAGATGAACTGGTGTTCATTTTTCAAGAAATTTGGTGGATGATGGTGCTGTCGTAGTAGACAGCAACATCGTCCATCAAAATTGTTGAAAAATTAACACCATTTTTTGCTATTAGCCTGGGAAAGGACTAAATATTGACATCAGAGTGGCAGGTGTTATGAGACCACCTGCTTTTTTGAGACAACAATGATATTTTAGCTCACATGGCTCGAAGCTCTAAGTGAGCTAAACACCATGTCAACGATCCATTTCGTCCATCTATCCATCAACCATCGTCCATCAACTTGTTCTTTGAAAGACTACTCATTTACTTCTTGGCTGACTTCAGTCAAACTTGGCTGCAACAATGCTACGGTTGTAGCCTTCTGATTCTCATTACAGAAATTTGATGACAACCCCGTTAGTTGTCTGGTCAGTCTTGAGAAATGCCCATTTGCAGGCCAAGAGAAAAGCAAATCTACCACTGGAATGTATGGCGTGAAAACTGAGCCTGTACAGTGTCATTGTAAATTTGTAATAAATAGCCTCTAGGTCTGCAAAAAGACAGTCAATTAGGAAAAGTTGTGATTCTCTCAACTATTAACCCTTTCACCTACAAATCCTTGAAAATGTAGTTTCTCCGTTGATTCATAGTATATTCTGTTGAATATTTTTGAAGTGAATATGGCTAGAAACTGTTGCTGCCTTAGGCAGCAACAGTTTCTAGCCATATTCACTTCAATAATATTCAACCCGTTCCTGTATTTTTGTCTTGAAATTGATGTACCGCTGAATTCATCGATGAAATGGTTAAAATAGTAATGATTCCTTTCTATCAGCTAAATATTGTCAAAACGCAATTCTAGAATGTTTATTAAATAATAAAGACATACAATTCGTACAATGTGTCAGTCTCTTAAGCGTTTAAAATGGACTAAATCAAATGATTCATAACATAATGATTATGATGTCATCCTAAACGTCATATAGTTGACGTCATATGATTGACTGAGGAAATAGATTCCTGAATTATTGATATCATTGATCTTGTATCCCATAGATCCCGGGATCAGTGGATGAGATGGCGGTGTCTATGTTAATTGTACTGGCTACTGCATTTGCCCTACAAGCTGTAGAGAGTACTATAACGTTTTTAATACTGACTAATCAGAATGCTTCTGGCCAATATGAGCACGCATTAAATATATGTTTCTATTTCAGTTGTATCTTCGCCTTGAGGTCATGCGATGGGTTCTAACATTCTTCATAGGCATCCTTACTGGTGTGGTGAGTGATGGAGTAAATTATATAATGTTGATATAATGTATCTCTAAAAATTCAGGAATCCACTATCTATCAATCAAACATGTATTTATTAGCCACTTCAACTGAACCGTCATTAACTGACATCGCTTCAACTGACGTATCTTTAACTGACATCGTGTCAACGGACATCGCATCAACTGACATCACCTCAACTGACATCACATCAGGTAATGTAACTTCAGCTGACATCACTTCAACTGACGTCACATCAGCTAATGTAACTTCAACTGACATCACTTAAACTGATGTCACTTCAACTAATGCCACAATTAAAAGATGTCGCTCATTAGATCAAATTCACAAAGCATGACATAATAAAGGTATTTAATCAGAGCAATATTTCTTATCTTTTAGACCTCGATATTCCAGTTTCTCAATTTCGCAATCACTCTACATGAAAGCTGTTGAATATTTTGAAACTATTGTCACTGGTAGCTGTTCCTTACATTACATTTTAGCTCATCTGGCCTGAAAGGCCAAGTGAGCTTATGTCGTGGCGACCATCCATCGTGTGTCCGTCGTCCGTCGGTCAACTTTTCCTTTAAAATGACTTCTCAAGAACCACTGGGCGGATTTCAATTATATTTGACAGGAAGCATCCCTAGCACATAGAGATTCAAGTTTGTTCAAATGAAGCCGATCGGCCAAAATCCAAGATGGCCGCCGGCCAAAATAGCCGATTTTTAGAAACCCTTTAAAAAATCTTCTCCGAAACCGCTGGAGGAATTGATTCAAAACTCATAACACATCATCTATTGCAACGGTAGACCCAAGTTTGTTCAAGGCAACCTGATTGGCCGATTTGCTTGGCGGCCATCTTGGATGACCTAGTTTTCGCGAAAACGACTTCTCCCGAACCGCTGAAGGGAGAGCTGAAATTTTATAAATATGCTTAGGGACCAAGCGCCTTTCAAGTTTGTTCAAGGAAAGTTTGTTCGTTAAAAAACATGGCCACCATCAACCAATCAAAATTCAGCATTTCTAGGTCATATTGGCTTCTTTGTATTTGATATATTTTGATGGCGAAAATCTCTTTATATATGCTTATCAGTGTGGCGAGTTCAAATATGCCAGTTTCGAGACTGTCGGATAAACGCTTTGTCTGCCATCTTGGTTTTTTTCCCCGCCAAAGGCTCCCATAGTAAAGCAATAGGGAATTCTTTAAACGACTTCTTCTCAAGAACCACTGGGCCGATTTCAATTATATTTGGGAGGAAGCATTCATAGGGCATAGAGATCTAAGTTTGTTCAAATGAACCCGATCGGCCAAAATGTCCGACGGCCATCTTGGATTTAGGCTGATTTTCGGAAACGGCTTTAAAAATCTTCTCCAAAACGGCTTGGGGGATTGATGCAAACCTCATGAAATATGATTTATGGCAAGGGGAACTTGATTGGTCAAATGGTTCGGTGGCCATCTTGGTTGACCTAGTTGTAGTGAAAATGACTTATTCTCCAGAAGTGCTGAAGGGATCGGGCCAAAATTTGGCAGATATGATTAGGGCCTAAGGGCCATTAAGGCGTGTAGCTGAACCAAGTTTGTTCAAGGGAACTTGATACTCCATATGGTCTGGTGGCCATCTTGGATGACCTAATTTTCGCGAAAATGACTTCTCAAGAACCACTGAAGGGATCGGGCCCAAATTTGGGAAATATTAGCTCACCTGGCCTGAAAGGCCAAGTGAGCTTATGTTGTGGCGACCGTCCATTGTGTGTCCATCGTCCGTCCGTCCGTCAATTTTTCCTTTAAACGACTTCTCAAGAACCGCTGGGCCAATTTCAATTATAGATGGCAGGACGCATCCTTAGGGCATAGGGATCCAAGTTTGTTCAAATGAAGCCAATCGGCCAATTAGGCCGGTAGCCATCTTGGATTTTGGCCGATTTTTAGAAACGTCTAAAAATCTTCCCCGAAACCGCTTGAGGGATTGAAGGAAACCTGATGAGATATGATCTAGGGCAAGAGCTCAACCAAATTTGTTCAAGGGAACTTAATTGGTCAAATAATTTAGCGGCCATCTTGGTTGCCCTAGTTTTACCGAAAATAACTTCTCCAAAACCGCTGACGGGATCAGGCCGAAATTTGGCAGATATGATTAGGGACTAAGGGCCAGTAAAGTTAGTTCAAGAGAAGTTGATCCGTCAAAAAACATGACCGCCGTGGGCCAATCAAAATATAGCAAGTTTGGTGGCCATATTGGATTTTTTTATTTGATGGATTTTGAGGCCGAAATTGGGTGTATATAGGTTTTTGGGTATTCTGATCTCAAATTTGCAATTTTCGAAACTGTCGGATAAACGGTTTGGGGGCCATCTTCGATCATTTTCCCGCCAAAAGCTCCCATACTAAAGCAATGGGAAATTAAAAATATCTTCTCGAGAACTGCTGGGCTGATTTCAATTATATTTGGCATGAAGCATCCTTAAGGCATAGTGATTCAAGTTGGTTCAAACGAACCTGATCGGCCAATTTGGCCGGTGACCATCTTGGATTTTGGGCGATTTTTAGAAATGTCTTTAAAAATCTTCTCCCAAACCATTTGAGGGATCGATTCAAAACTCACGAAATATGATCTAGGGTAAGCACTGAATCAACTTTGTTCAAGGGAACTTTGAACTCAGTGGCCATCTTGGATGACCTAATTTTCACAAAAACGACTTCCCCAGAATCGCTGAAGCGATCAGGCCGAAATTTGTGATATATAATTAGCAACTAAGGGCGATTAAGGTTTGTTCAGGAGAAGTTGATTCATCGAAAAACATGGCCATGGTGGACCAATCAAAATATAGTGTGTTTGGCAGCCATTTTGGATTTTTTTATTTGAAGGATTTTGAGGCCGAAATTCGTTTTATATAGGTTTTTGGGGAATTGCCCCTATGATTATTTCAATGTGATATTAATTTAACAAAATAGGGTTATTTTGTCAATTCGCGATTGATTAATTATGCATAACTCAGTAATTACTTCGGAAATACTTCAAAGTGGATTGAATATTCAAGAACAAGTTTAAAGTAATAAGTATGTAACACTGCTTCCATATAAATCTTTAGCACTAATGTCAAAATTTTCAAAAATCTCCAATTTAAAACAAGGTTAAATTGATGCCACTTTTGTAAACAACTTTCTCAGAAGATGCTGCTGCCTTAAACATCATCATCATCTAAGGAAATTGTTTTCCAAATCTGTTAATGCCAAAAACAAGAGAATGTTAATGCTAGTGTGCTCAGGATTAAAGCTGCATTACGGTAACTTCACTAAATTATATGTAATTGTATCTTGTATATCAATCATGTTTAGGCTTTCTCTTTCTGTTGCTTACTATGTACAAGGAGGTAGTCAGCATACTAGCATAGTACAGTTGCTTACATGTAACAGAAGTTATTTACGACAGAAACTTGGTAGCAGAAAATGTTCTGAAACACTCTGTAATTTGTGTCATTGTGTCCTGATCCAACTTATACTGACGACCAGTTATTGTGGTAAGGTTTGTCACTGCACAGAGAATATGATCAATTGTAACAGCACAGTCATCTCGTCTTCGTGGCCAAGAAAATGATATTGCTGGACCTTTTGGCTGCATGAAGTTAATCAGAAGATCTTGATGCTCCTCCGATATCTCTACAATGTTTCCAAGATACCAGTTCTGATCATAAACCGTGTCTACATACTGTCCTGGTTGAAAGTTTAGAGACGTTTCTGTGCCTGAGACGCTCACTTTCGTACTGGCACCGTTTTCATCAGCAGATATTCTACTAATGGTTAACTCACTAGTACTGGTGGGAATGAAGCAGTGATGGCTCCTTGTTCCAGGAATCGTACCTGCATTTGCGAAACGCTTTAGTAGACTAGGGCGATGCTGTTCCACATCAGTGAGTGATACATAAAAGAAAGTGATACCATGAACATTAGATTGTGACCACTCATATAATTCTACCGGTGTAAGAATATGATTGTCTGTGGTGTGTTGCAGGCTGCTTCTTGCAGCAAGTCTCTTAACTGTTCCTCCAATTCCATCACAAACACTTTTACCGTGGCTTGTTGCAAAGAAATGCCACTCAGCTGATAAACCAAAATCTTGTGAATGTAGACACAGGTTGCGGAAATTCTTATAGTTTTTATATTGTCCTCCGCATCCATCACTAAAGTACTTTACATGCTTAACATGAGGCAGCATTTCTTTAAGGTATTTTACCACAACATTAATGAACGCATACACACTTACTGTGTCATCTTGCATACAATCACTGATTACACACAGAGATAAAGGCTTACACAGCATGCCGTCTTTGGAGTAATAAACAGCAAACGGATGCAACGTTGCTTGCTTGTTATCCCAATAAAATCCTTGAATGGAATCCTGAATTATAAAGGAGTAATTCTCTGCAAAGTCTAACAATACTAACATTGTATTATCATGTTCATGTAATGTCTCTTTGCAGCTAGAAAGGTATGCAGCTTGTGCTTTCGCAATGTAATGGTGGGTTGTCAGATTATTAAGTTGGTCACATAGCAGATTGATGAAGTCTGGCACACATTCCTGTCTAGTAACAATGGAAGTCCGATCAGTATGCCCCCACTGTTTAAAATTAATGACATCATCTTCATCCATTTCCATTTGATTGTGGATAAGCTCTGTTATATGTGTATGCAGGGCATCTTTTCCTGGGCACTGGCTACAGCGGTGTATCATACAGTCTCTGGAATGAATGTCACAAACAACAAGCGACATTAATGAAGTGTATTCCAGTTTTAGTTCACCAACTGCAGCTAACAAAAGTTTCACGTTTTGGTGGATCTCACAGATGCACACAGAATGGGTGCCTCTTACCCCAACTGTTATACACACCATGGTGGGCGCAGTTCACAGAATTTGGAAAACCCTATTTTGCAGGATTCATACTTTTGTTTAAATGCTACGTACAGTTCATTCAAATTTGCTAAGAGCAGGCGCTTTTGTTTGTGTATATGATTTCCATCAATTTTTATTGAAAGGTAGTCCTTTTTTCCAGGGCACAAACGAGAGTATTCATCACTTTCATAAAACATGGTCACTTGTTTCTTGACATCTTCTGTTAATTCATTTCCCTTCTTGGTTGAGGGTTCCGCAAGAATGCCATGTTTTGGTTTTTTAACTCTCTGGCTTTCCTAACCACATACTTTGTCACATTAAATTCTGTAGCAGTCTTCTCAAGTGACCAGCTTGGAGGTGCCATTATCAGTATTTGTATTTGCTTTTGTCTATTTGACACACTACATTTTTGCTTCATACATAAAATAAGTTCTTTAAGATCTGTACATTGCTGACAAACTGGTGTCTTCTTTACCAAATCATCTGGCTCTACTTTCAAATTTTTGGCAAGCTGATATTTCATGGCAGTCTGCTTGGGCTAGTTTGCGTTTACCATAACCAACCATATCTCTCTGGCTGACCTTTATTTTGAGGGGAGAGCATCCAAGTGAGGTTATGCTGGTATTTAGTTGACTTGCATGCTTGCCATCACTCTGATCTGTGTCATATGAATCACTTTCTAAATTATCTTCATCTGTAAGTTCTGCAACAGGTTTAGTATCCAATGAAAATTTTATCATACACTTTGGACATAACTTTTGACCGGGTTTAATGTTATTCCCTGTGGTTTTATTTAGTTTCTCAGTTGCAGTGGTATTCAAGGTACGTAAGTTTCCTCTGACTGGCTGACCATGAACAGAATATGGATCACAGCACTTCTTTTCTAAGAATTCATATTTATCTAGGTACAACTTTTTATGATGCAAGCATACTGTACTTTGTTGAGTTACTGTCATATTCTGTGGTAAGTCACAACGTTTAAACATAAGGTCTTTATCTTGAAGTGATAAATCACATATTTTCACAAAGCCTGTCTTTTTGCAGTAAGTCAGTTTATGACAGCCATCTTTGCAGTTCATGCCAATAGTACAGGCAGCCATCTTAGATGCCATAGTCACTCAATCTGAAAAACAAACAAGAAAATATTAATGACCAGACAGTTAATAGTTTGATTTAAATTGAGTTTCCTTGGTAAGTGGGCTGCAGGTATGAAAATATAACACTGACACAAGAAAATTAGGTAAAATTTTATTTCTTGAAATTTTCTAGTCAGTACATATGTACATAATTGCTAAGCTATATTATGTTCATATACACTGTGTGCGTATCTACATGTATTAAATATAAATATTAATGTAAAAATAAGATATATTAGCAACATGTCTCATTAGATATATCACCCTGTTTCTTAAACCTTTTAAAGTAATATTTAAATTTATTTTACAGAATTAAGTCTAGGATGATAGCCATTCGCGAATTGACAAAATCACCCTATTTTGTTAAATTAGTATCACACTGAAATAATCATAGGGGCAAGTTGTTCTAGGTATCAAATTAAAGCCTAGACCATATGCTTTCTTTTGATATATAGCAACTGTGTGTGCCACCTGTCCCTCTTAATAATATTTGCAGCTGAAACTTGACATGCGTGAAGATTTTCTTGTTTTCAACAAGTCATATCTCTAAAAGTTATAAACTTAGGAGGTTACAAACACCTGTGCATGTTCATCTATATGGATACATAAAGCATGTGAAAAGGCAAGCCCTAACTGCAGACAGTTTGTGTTTTATTCTCAGATAAAAGTTGCAAAATGCACAATGTCGAAGATTATTTTGCCATTTTTGGTAAAGTATTAAATAAAGATTTATAAAGGTATTTGGCATTTCTTTGCATTTTCCAGTAAGACACATAGCAGTGAATTAATGGCTAGGATGTATAATAAGGGAGATATTAGGACTTGAAAGTTGCGGAAAAAATAACATGTGCGAAAACCCTGTAACAGTTTCGCCACCCCTATGTTATTCAGACTGCAATATTTTGAAAAGTATGTAAAACTGGACTCTATAATTTTGTATAATCGCCTAAAATATGTGTAGGTAGCTGTAAACAAAATATTAAGCAATTCTGAGATGGTCAGGTGGGGACCACTTGCTGATTTGAGATGGAATGACCCGTCTACTAATACTGTGTTAGACATGGATGACCAGTATCATCTGCCAGCAATGACTTTTCATCAAGTTCTTCACAAAATATTCAGCATGGTTTCTATTGAACTGCTATAACATCTGATGACCATGAATTCAGAGAGATCGTTAACCCTTTAACACTCAAATTTACTAAAGAAAATTGAAATTTTCTCATAGAAAATGGCCATTTGCAGACCACCAGTAGACTATTTTTGAAAATTTACCACAGGAATGACTGGCTCAGTTACCGAGCCAGACATTCCAGTGTTGAATTTTCGAAAATAGTCTTTTGGTGCCCTGCAAATGGACATTTTTCAAGACCACTGCAGATGCCATTTTTGGCTGATATGTATGTTAAAGGTTTAATTGTTTACTCTCTTACATACAGGTTGCACTTTTCATTGATGTCATGGTAGGGAAGCTCTCAGACTGGAAGTTCAGCACTGTGTCTTCATGTATCCTTGTCAATGGATATCATTTCACATCATGAGAACATAGTTACCTCCCTAACACTCTTGGTATACTGGTATATCGGCCCTAAATTCAATAATATTCAGAAATAATAAAAAAGTTAGGTGCCCCTAATGGGCAGGTGGATGTACACAGTCATGCACATGACAGACCCCACCCACTGCGCATGCGCATACTGGTACTTCCGTTTTCTAATATATTGGCTGACCAACCACATGTTGAAAACATTCCTAGTCTCTTTTTTGAGAATTTTCGATGATATCTCTCACCTTTTTGGATTATGGTTGATGCAAAGTCTGCAGAGGAGTCTTCCTCATCATCTGTTACGGTGATATTGTTCCATTTATTAATTATAGACTTGTAACTTTTATATGCTACCGGTTTTCGTCACGGCCATTTTGGTGTTACCGCGATTCAGGCGCTGGGAATCCTTGTTAAATTTCTCCCAGCGCCTAGGGCTATTAATGCCTTGTGCTTTGTGTTCACAGGTTCAACTTATGGATGTGTAAGTGGTCCTGTTCTTCTCTCAAAGGCTGTTCACGTCTCTTTTTTTACTTATCATTGTGATATGTCTAAGGGTTGGAGATATAGTAAATGAATAAAAGAAATATCTCCTTCCTTTTGTACCATCCCCCTCATCAGTTCTTCTGAAGGAAGAGTCTCGGCAGATGGATGGACATGTTCTCTTGCACAAGAGGATGGCTTTTGCCTGTGCTCAGGCCAAGGGTGTTTACTAGTTATGGCACATAATTATTTGAAAGTGATCACAATTTCTGCTGCCTTTTGTTATTGCACTGTATTCTCCCTTGTGTGTGCATGGGTTCTCGAATATATATAATTTGATATTATATTATTCGGGAGGTATGAATGTCATTAATCTCTAGATATTTCTTGCATTCATTTCTGATGTCCCCTCTCCTTGAAGGAGCTTTTGCATTGACGTTTGATGTCATAATCAACCAGAGGTTTTTCTCTTTCCTTGATGTCATAATCTTAGTTTAGAAAAGTCTGATGTGTTTATCACCCTTTATTATGAAGGTGTTGAGATATCTAGATAGTCATTAATCTTTCTCTCTCTCTCTTTCTTAATTTGGGATCCTGGTTGTGATTGGTTATTATTAACTAGAGAAGTCAGCTGTCCTGTCAGTGTTGTCTGTAATAAAAGTAGATGTCTTCTCTCGAGTCTGTTCTTGTTTTGTACTAATAGTCTATTAACAAGGGTTTGCAAACTATAATACTAATTGTCTTCATATGCCTTCCCTTTTTCAGAAGTCATGTCCATCTTGCTTCAAGCCTATGAAGGCTAGATTCTTCCCCCACCCTTGCCATCTTTGTTTAGTGTGTAGGATGTCTAACAAATGTGTCATTTGTAAAGAGTGGGGGTGGGGGGATCTAACCTCTGAATTCTTTTTTTTTCAGGCTAAACTGATGGCTGAGGAGGGCAAGAAGGCAAAGAAGGAGGGTAAGAAGAAGGCCTCTGAGAAGGGTGAGCTCGAGGCCTTCAAGGTTGAGTTAGTGAGTGAGATGCACAGGACTTTGAAAGATCTGATGCCTGACATGCTTCGCGGCTTGTTGCCTGGCACAGGTGTTTCAACTTCCTGCGCATCGACCTCAGTGCAGGTAACCCCTGTCCCTGGACCATGCCCTATTAGCTCGGACAAAGTGTTTAGTGATCCAGGGGCGACCGTCTTGGACCCAGGCTTGATGTTCGCATCGTCTGGTGATCCAGCGGCGCGAGCAGCATCAGGCGGGACCCGACCAGCGGGCCTGACCACGATCACTCGCGGAGAACCCTCGGCATTTGCTTTCGGGCATTCTCCTGGTCAGTCTGGGTTAGTTTTTCTTGCTAACCCAGAGTCTAACTTTCCTGACCAGGAAGATGATGAAGACTACCTGCTCGGTCCACAGGATGAGCATGAAGACATGGATGTGAGCGTCTACACTCCTCTCATGGGGAGTGCGGCCGCTCGCACCTATGGCACTCTTCCCTCGGGAGCAGGCTTCATGATTCAGCCTGTGGGCCGGTTTGGAGCGAACGGCCACCCGTATAAGATACCACGCTTAGACGTGGAATCTCATGCGGGTGATCCGGGCCGTGCTGGTGTGCATGTTACCCCTCACACAAGCGCGGCCTTGGTGCTCGATCAGCCTATGGAGAATGTTATGCCAGCCCTCGCGGGCCCGTATGCATTCCGTGGGCAGCCGGGTTCGTCTGTAGCCTCCACCTCGGCCTTACCTGCGAATGCTATTGAGGATGACGAGGGCCCGCTGCTCGTCGGCAATTCGCAGGTAGCCACGGATGAAGACTGGTCTGAAGCGTGCGCGTGGCTCGTCGCTGTCAGACCAGAGCTCTCCGTGGACGAAACGGCCGCCATTAACCCTCGGGCATGGTTACAGGCAAACCCGTTGGCCAACACGACTTTGTTTCTGCCGTATGCTGAACATATCTTAGATATGTTCTCTGCGGCAGAGGAGTCGATTAGACCGAAAGGTCGCCTCGTGAAGGCTCCCTGCGAGGTTGCTAGGCGATGTCGGGTTACTGCTAGTCAGTATGCTCGATATAGCCTAGCACCCAGACTGAGCGTGGACGACCGTGCCGCTCTGGGAGAAAATACGTGGCTGGGTTCCCGTGCTGACACGGGAGCGTTGTACACTGGCGCTATGCGCTCGGCTAATGCCGCCTTGCGCGACACCGAGGAGAGCTCGCGAGCAGCGATTAGTGCACTGTCACATGTCTCTCAGCTACTATGGGGTAGTAGCAGCCTCGGAGCAGCAACAACCTAGCCCCGTGACAGTCCAATGAGCCATCCAGGAAGGGATCAACCTGGCCTTGGACTGTCTGACTAGGTCAGTAACGAAGTCATTGAGGACGAGGCACACTTTTGCGTTGGACAATTTGTGCCCATCTCAAGAGCTCAAGTCGCGCTTGTTGCAAGCGCCGATGGTGGGCCCGGGTATTTTTGGAGGTGAAAAGGCTGTCAGCACCTCCAAGAGACAGTGACTTTGGTGAACAACCAGAGGGCGCTGCACGCACAGTTTGAAGTGCTACGCAGAGAACACCGCTCATGGCGGTGCTGGCATTGTCAGAGGCCAGCAGGCTGGCCGGGTTCAGAGACCGCGTCGGCCGCGCCAGCAGCAGCGTGCTGCTGTACGTCAGCCAGCGCCTCAAGCGCAGCCAGCCAGACAGCAGCCGGCGCACCGTGGTGCACGTGGCGCTGGTTGCTGCGCGCGAGGAGCGGCACGTGGTAACCGGGCCTGATGGGCAAAAACTTTTTCCGGTTACCAAGGTACCACTCGGGTGTTGTCACTCGTACCAGAGACACCCCCACTTCTAAATTTATGGGCACCCCGTCAACCCTAGGTGCACCAGGTGGAGGTCGTTTAACTTGACACATTCAGAAGTAGGAGTGGTTAATTCAGGACCGCTTAGTCTTGCAATGGCTTTCGCACGGATACAGTCCAGAATGGATAAGAGGTCCGCCATTACATCTGTCTCTGGTACTGGTCTGGTCTCAAATTCCAAGAGATCCAGACAAGCGGTTGTGCATAGAATAGGAGATAGAATATCTAATTCTAAAGGAAGCAATTCAACTGGCGCAAGATTGTCCGGGCTTCTATTCAACTGTGTTTCTTGTGACAAAGAACACCAGGGGTAGGGGGAGGGGGGTGGGGTGGAGACCAATTCTCAACCTCAATCCTCTAAACAAGTTTATAGATACACCGAGTTTCAAAATGGAAACAGTAAGATCAGTGTTGTTGGGGTTAGAGAAGGGGATGTGGACAGCATCAATAGATCTCAAGGATGCTTATTTCCGCATTCCAATTGCAAGGAGTTTTGCTTTTCAGGGACGCCAATGGAAATTCAAGGTTCTTCCATTCAGCATCTCGACGGCTCCAAGGGTCTTCACTCGAGTGGTACTTGCTATCACAGCATACCTCCGCAGGAGAAATATAGCTGTTCACACTTACATACTAGATGACTGGTTACTGAAAGCACACAACCCAGAAAGTTTGACAGCAAATCTGGAGATAGTTTTGAAAACTCTCACAGATTTAGGCTGGATAATCAACTTTCAGAAATCAGAGCTGACTCCATCCCAGAAGTTTGTTTACCTGGGTATGTTCTTCGATCTGGAGATAGGATATGTTTATCCATCCCAGGACAGAGTGGAAAATCTCCTCTCGTGCATTCGGTTGGTTTGCAACAGTCGTTATGTTCTAGCACGAGTCTATCTGAGAATGTTAGGTCTGATGGTTTCAATCAAACCAGTCACTCCTCAGGCGGCCTTACGTAGGCGGCCGATTCAATTGTTTTTCATGGCTCGGTGGACGCAGAGTTCAGGATCACTGGACTCGCGCATTCTAGTGTTGGACCCTCTCAATCATCACCTTCATTGGTGGATGGAGAGAGGAAATCTCCTGGCGGGGGTCATGCTGACCCCTCCCCACCCTCAAGTAACAATGTTTATGGATGCATCAATGGAGGGATGGGGAGCTTGCCTGGAAGAAGCCACTATATCAGGGCTTTGGAATCTGGAACAGTCAAAGGAACATATCAACATGCTAGAATTGCGGGCTGTAATTCTAGGCCTGGAACACTTCTTAAAAGAAGTGGAGGGAAAATTTGTGATGATACGTTCAGACAATTCTACAGTAGTGAGTTACATAAACCGCCAGGGCGGAACGAAGTTGCCCAGTCTCTGTATGATGACATGGAAGCTGCCTTGCTGGTGCATGGATCATATATTCACCTTGAAAGCAGTTCATATTCCGGGAAGGCTGAATCTGTTAGCAGACTCATTGAGCCGAAGGATGAGCATTCTGCCGACGGAATGGCAACTAAATCAATCTGTGGCGGATCACCTGTTCAATCATTGGGGAAAGCATGACTTCGATTTGTTTGCAATGAAGAAGAATGCGAAGATGACGTATGTTTCTCCGATTCCAGATCCAAGCGCTATCGCAATAGATGCGCTAGCTATCAGTTGGAAGGGAATGTATGGATACGCATACCCTCAAACAATCCTGATTCCAAGGATTCTTCAGAAGATCAAACAGGAGGAATGCCAAGTGCTTCTGATCGCCCCAAATTGGCCACGCCGATCATGGTTTACGGATCTGCTGGACCTTCTGGGTTGTAATCTGGTTCCTCTGCCTCTGATGGACAATATTATCTTCCAGGGCAAGACCCTTCACAACAATCCGTCAATGTTTCAATTGACTGCATGTATGTTGTCAAAAAATCCGCGATTAAGGAGGGCTTTTCTGAGCAAGCAGCCAATTTCATGGCCAGAGTCAGGAGGGGGTCAACCTCCAGAGCATATAATTATAAAATCTACAGATTTGCAGAATGTTGCTCAAAGAGATGTATCAATCCGATGGAAGCATCTATTCAGGTAGTAGCTGATTTTCTCTGTCACCTGTATGGTACCTATAGTCTTAAACCTAATTCTATTGCTGGATACAAATCAGCATTAATGACTGTTATCCCTTGCTTGGCAAAGAGGGGAAGTGATGAAGTACGTGTTTTAAATACTCTTATTAAAGGTATGGGCAATCTCAGACCAAGAAATCCTCCGCTGGCGGAGAGTCTTTAGAGTCTTTCTCTGGTTCTGCAGTGAGTGACAAACTTTTTGAACCACTTAGTGCTATATCTATAAAATTATTGACACTTAAAACTGGATTTTTAGTTGCGGCAGCATCAGCCAGACACATGAGTGAAATTCATGCCTTGTCTGCTCAGTCTGACCGTTATATAGTTGCAGGTGAAGGCCTTAAGCTTCTACCAAGATAGAATTTCTTGGCTGAGAATCAATCTTTAAAATATCCGGGTAAACCTATTATTTTACCTGCCTTAACCAGATATGATCCTGGTGCTAAAGTATGGTGTCCTGTCTGTGCTTTAAATAAGTGCAAGAGAAGAACTCGGGTTTGGCGGATGGTGCCATGTTCCCTATGGTTGTCATATATTGAACCCCATGGTAGGGTGTCAAGAGACACTATTTCCAGATGGATAGTAGAATGTATTCAATTCTGTCATAAGACAGCCACTGGAATCCAAGTAGATAGAGTCAAGGCTCATAGTGTCTGTGGTGTGGTAACTTCCACGGCATTATTTAATGGTGTTTCTATTGAAGACATTATGTCAGTAGCCCAGTGACATTGTGAATCAAGTTTTACCGACCATTACCGTCGTGACACTTCTAAACCGCTCGCCGTCTCAGTCCTCGGAAAATAAATAATGTAGAGGTATGTATTTGTAATTAGTTTTCCTCCTCTGCTATTTACAAATATCACATTTGTTGGTAGGGTATCTCTACTATTAGCTGGTACAATTCTCTTCATCCGGTGGGGGAAGAGATGAGTGCCGCGCCCAAAACATCAGAGGTCAGTATATGTGACCATTTTGTTTTTTGTCTTGGTGATGGTGTCATATTTTTTATTTTTAATATGGTGATGGTTAATGTCTCTTAATTGTGGTTCTTTCAGAGACTTTTTTGAAAATGAAGCAATTCTTCTTTTTCCAATGTCTATTAATACTTTTCATCAAGTATTAGAGAACGTGCTAGTCATTTAGAGCAGTGTTTTTTCCTAAACTTCCTCAGAAAGAGGGGGGGGGGGGGGGGGGGGGGGGGGGCGGGGAGTGAATTTGTTTTTTGATGAATCTCTCTTCATCGGTCGATTATCCGATGCAAAATTCTGTTCCTGATTTTGTTTCAGATACAATTTCAGATGTTTTTAAATCTCTTGAAAATTCAAAGAGCTAGTCTCTTCGAGGGTGTGATGGTTTTTCAGGACCTTGCCTCCCTCCCGCCAAATTGACTTTCAAATTCTGGCTTTTATCAGGAGTGTTAGGGAGGTAAGTATGTTCTCATGATGTGAAATAAGAAAATTTACCAAATTTCTTTTTCACGAGTGAGATGACATACTTACCTCCCTAACAGGATCCCGGCCTCTCCACATCACGGAGGCCTGGTCCTTTGGTTATTTGAATAGTTGCTTCTATGTCAGCCAATATTTAGTAACAGAAGTACCAGTATGCGCATGCGCAGTGGGTGGGGTCTGTCATGTGCATGACTGTGTACATCCACCTGCCCATTAGGGGCACCTAACTTTTTATAATTATGAATATTATTGAATTTAGAGCCGATATACTAGTATATCAAGAGTGTTAGGGAGGTAAGTATGGCATCTCACTCGTGAAAAAGAAATTTGGTAAATTTTCTTATTCCAACCCATAATTAACCCTTTAACCCTCAAATTTATTCAAGAAAATTTCAATTTTCTCATTGAAAATGTCCATTTGCAGACCACGAAAAAGCTAATTTTGAAAATTTACCACTGGAATGACTGGCTCGGTTATCGAGCCAGTCATTCCAGTGGTAAATTTTCAAAGGTAGGCTTCTTTTGGTCTGCAAATGGATATTTCTCAAGACCACGGCAGAAGCCGTTTTTGTCTGATATGAGTGTTAACAGATTAATCAAACCATTAGGCTACTCTTATTATCATACTGATGTCACTTCAACTGACAGTAAAATGAGACCACACATGTGTGAACATGCTAATTCAGACATCGCTTAAATCAAGATAAGGAAGATTTGCCTCCCCGGGATGGTGACCTTGTTCTTTGTTATGAATTATCCTTGGATCGGAACCAACATTTTTGGAAATATCCATGCTCTTGATTGAGTAAAATGAGGAATCGGAAATTCTGAACATGAAATTAATTAATTTTAATAATATTCAACACTTTGACCATTAAATTTGTTAATAACAAATTTCAATTTTCTCATGGAGAATGTCCATTTGCAGATCAAGAGAAGACAATTTAAAAAAATTTGCTACTGCAATGACTGGATCGCTTATCGAGCCAGTCATTCTAGTGGTAAATTTTCAAAAATAGTCTTATCGTTGTCTGCAAATGGACATTTTCCAAGACCAGTGCAGAAGGTGTTGGTGTATTGCGGATCGGTCGGATGGGTACAGGTCGTCCCAGCTAGGCTGGGCACGGAATGACCACTCTGGGTACTTTCCGATTATGCCCCCCCTGGGTAGGATAGTATGCGTGTATAAAGCCATATGAGAGAGGTTTTCTATAAAATGACTAAGTCCGTGAGATCGCGTAGCGCACATGCGTTTCCCTGACAGCACGTGTCAGCGTCGGGAAAGAATGCGTACTTAAAGTGTACCAAGTTGGTGCACATGATTTCGTTAAATCACTCGAGTCTTGTTGTTCTTGGTACCAGTCATGAGCAGGATGAGACGAGGATTCCAAAACTGTTTATCTTTTTGAAATCGGGTCAGAAATGGCCGAGTTATCCTTAAATGGCTCATTGAAATTATTTTCAAAATATTACTGGGATGTCGTAATGGCATGTATGTATTAAATGAATGGGGAATGCGCCTATCGTGTGATAGCATCGTCACCCGTTTTAGCTGCACGCTGAGTGGCTACAGATCGCCAGCTGATTGGATGGGCGTCCTGCCTCTGACGTCACGAGTCGTGTAAAAGGAGCGAAAAATCTAGAATCAAGACCAGACTTCAGCGAGAGACAGCAAGTGGTAGGTTGTTGGATCAGGGCAGTGCTAAACATGGGCAACTGCTTACTGACTGGCTCCCTATTAGCCGCAGCAGTGCCTTTCGGAATTCAGGTCTCCTGCGCTAGTCAGCAATCGACATCCACAATCACATAGTTACTTCACTACCAACACTTCAAGAGGAGCCTTCCTGCGGATGGGCCTCGCGGCCCAGATGTAATGTCTATGGCGTGTAGAACAAGTGGTGATTCTTGGTGGATAACTTGTCAGATCTTCCAGACCACGCTGAAAAGTGGTATTTAAACTTCTGCGCAGGATGTCGTGTGATTAATTAACTTTTAGGCCACAGTCTGGTGGGACTCTGCCTGGTACACTGCAAGAGATATGCGATGTATCATGTACGGTGTACCCAGTTATGTACATGCAATGTTTAATTACAACTGTAGCCCTCTCTGTTATGGGCAACTTTCAAACTACCATCACCGGACGGACACTTTCTAACTTACTGTTTAGATTAATATATTAGTTATTATGACTATCTAATGGACATCCATCTACAGTCGTTCTTCTTCAAAATCTTGAGAGTGAGCCGCATCAACAGTTCACCCGCGGAAATTTCCCAGCAACTTTAGAATCGTGCCACCTCGCGTTACTCATCTGTAACGCAGTCTCTACAGTGATTTATGGACTCTCCATACCAATGACCAATAGGTACTCAAGTAGCTATACTATTGTACTATTATATATATTCATTCATTCCGTTATAGGTACTGATGACTAATAGGTACCTCCCCGGTCTTCTGAGACCACATTTTATAGTTTCTATCTTTTTACTGTATACATTATCCTTATTTTTGTGCTTACAACTAATGAGCACCATAAGGTCCTATGACCTGAAATACTGTTAGCACTGTGATAGCTAGTTACATATATGGCAAGCAGCCATCCTAGTTATTTTGTTTTGTTTATATGAAAACCCTAGGACAACAGTATGCTAGGCAATACTATACAACAACATTATATCCGCATCACTTTTCCCCCAGCATCAATTTTACACAGAGGTCACTGTTCATGCTCACATTGCTCGAGCATGACATGTGATCGACTAAGCCTGGCTATTATAGCTCGATAGGATAGGTTTAAAGTAGTTAGGGACAATCTCTCCATAAGAGACATTTGTGTATGCTTCTTTTCTGGATGTAGCGGATATGTAACACCGCACACCAGCTAGATTGTGTAAAATTGGCCAAAAACCATAGGGCCTCTTATTATATTGAGTGATTGTCTCTTTCTGCGCTCCTCCAGCCACAAGGCTTAATAATTGTTTGGGTGTCCCATCGACACGTTGGCATGATCCGACTCTGGGAAACTATTGGGGTTTCTGAGCGGTGAAGACCAAAGTGTCGATTTTGCACACATCCCCCTCTGTATCTTTTGATACCAGTTAGCATAGATAACCCGACCAAAATAGGAAGCACTGCGAAAAGATTAATGTTATATAAAACCGGCCTGCAGTGCATCTCTGGCCATTCTGAAACTTAACCCTAGCGATGGGCTAACGTTAGTTCCTCAACACACGGGTGACGGACGGGACGCAGATCTCCATCCAACTCTGTACGGTGACTGGGGGTGGTCTTGGGCCCCACCACGCCCTCACGGAAAGGTCATCAGGGATGAATATCTACCTCTTACTCCCCGCCATAAAATACTTGTGTGCTTTCTAAATTGCTTATGTGAATGGTAACTTGTCCTAGTGATGTTATATGTGGTTGCGGGGTGCTATGTAACCGGATCGTTATGCGATTCTGAAACTGTCACCCGCATGCTGCCTTTCTGAGGGAGATGCTATGTGGGGTGAACTTCGGGAAACCAGGCATCTTTGCCAGTTAGCCTCATGTGTCAAAAGATGGGTAGGAATCCCTGCCACTTGCAGCCAAAGCTTGAAAGCGAATCTAACAACTAAATGGTAGGTTAGAAATTAGCAGAAGGCCGCATAAATAAAGCGGCAACTACCAATGCAGTATCTTTGGACCTACATAAGATGACAACCTTTGAAGTCTTTGGAAATCATCCACCCCATCTTCATGTAATACAGCGTGCATCACATTGATTATATAATTTCACTAGGTTGACACACACTACACATACCTTTTTGGCAGCTCTCTTCCTCCGCTTCAGTGTTGAAGGCATTTTCCTGTGACGGAGGCCTGCATGAGGCACTTTCCTCTCACAACAATCATGTTTTTGTTAGGGGTATAAGGGTTTATAATAAACTACATAAGTAGCCTCGTTAGGACGCTCCCTTGCAGGCATACCTCACAGACATATACGAATCGCTGAGGTACCTCTGACGAGCCCACGTAAACAAGACACCAACTTTGTTCTATGTACTGTATATTTTCTCTTGTCTACTTGCAAACGAGTACCATTGTTTGTATAGTATTTATATTTTGATTAATTGTCATGTTCAGGCTCTTAAATTAAGTTATTACTACATTACAACCTACCTCCTTGCATTCTTATTGCTCTTTCCTTCTCTGAAGGGAAGCGTAGTAGGCTGAAATTTGTACAGCCAATGTTTGCTGTGATCATTTCGATTTTCATGGTAGGTGTGTTACCAGTTTTGTTTTTTTATGCCCAGAGGGTTTTTAGACATTGTTATTGTCTATAATTGCTTCTTCCTTACAGTAGCTTGTTTAAGTTACCTATGTACCTGCTTGGTTAGCATTTGAGCATGAAATCCATGATATCTCATCAACATACTCTCTTAAAGAAAAACCCATATTAAATAATTTAGAGACTGGTTTGTTCTCTATTGTTTAATGGGTTCAGCGTTGTCTGATCCCTTTTTATCTTAGTGACTTTACCCTATTAAATCTTTCTCTGTTATGATTCAGATTTGAAAAAGTCTCCGAAGAAGATTAAAGTCAAGTCTAAAGAAAAGGAGATTGCTCTTCATTCTATTAGATGTCCTAACACCAGCTGCCATAGATTCATCAAGACAGATCATTCTAGCCATGTGTGCCTTAAATGCACTTCGTGCTCTATCAATTCAACCTGTCTTATTTGCAGCTCATGGTCCCAGGCTACTAGACTTTCCTTTTTCAAACTAAACACACCTGATCACTCTAATGGGAATTCTTCTCCTTTAGGGTCTGCGTTTAAAATAAAGGCCAAACCCGAGCCCTCACTTGATTCATCCATCCTTGAAAGGATTGTATTATCAATGGAATGCCTGCAGAAACAAGTGAGCAATATAGATGCGTCGATTGATGGCAGAATTAATCAAATGATCCTGGACCAGTCAGCTTCCAACGTTTCATTTCCTGATATTGTTGAAGGGGAAACGTCGGAACTGACTGTTCCTAGTAAATGCTTATTCAAGTTCAAGAGTGTTTTACGTCTTACTGATCTTCACTGTTTCAGGGGTTCAAAATCATCAATGACAGGAAAGAACAAAAGTATGAAAAAGCCTCGGGTTTCGCCTCGTTCATCGCTTCAGATGCCAGTCATTTCTACTCAAGCACCTTCTACAGTCAACATTCCACATCCTGCGCCTATGAGGACCGAGTCAGGTTCATCCTTTCTCGGGCCCGAGTAGGTTGTAAGTCGGTCCGGCTCTCCATCAATCAACATTCCGCAGCCTGCGCCTGAGCGGGTTGTAAGTCGGTCCGGGTCTTCATATCCTATCACTACTACTTCTTCACTGGCCGGATAGAAGGATTCCCGACCAGAGATGTTCAAGTGATCTCACATCATACATTGTTTCTACTGTTTCTCCAGCTAGTCTTGCGGCCCCAGGCCCAGGTTTTCTCCCCGCCCCAGGTCTGGGGATGGACTGGTCTAGGTTACCGATTTCTTCCTTGGGGCCCGACCCGGAATTCGATCCAGCTTCGGCCTCTGGGGAAACTTCGGGAGTACTGTTGGTATCGGTTCCGGCCCCGGGTCTGGGTTTTGTCCCGGAGCCGGGTCGGGAAGCCGGGCAACTTAAGTTACCGATTTCTTCTTGGGGTTCAGACCCAGATTTTTATCCGGCTCCGGCGTCTAGGGATTCTTCGGGTTCTATTTTCCTCTCTAGTCTATCTCTTTCAGGTGTGTCAGAATTAAAATTTAAAATTAAAAAAAATAAAATTTCTCCCGGTTCTCCCGCCCCAGCTCCGGCCCTGGCCAGAATCGGGACCGGTCATTCCACCATGTCAATTAAATATGAAAATTTCTCCCGGTTTTCCCGCCCCGGCTCCGGCTCCGGCCTAGTCGGTACCGGTAGTTCCGGCGTGTCTAATTAGAATTAATATTGCTTCTAATTTTGGTCAATCCTCATATGACTTTCAAATGTTTCCCCAGTTTCGGGGCCTAGTTGGGCTCCGGAGCCAGGTTAGTTCTAAATTTCTTAGTCATCCTCTATTTAACTGTCAAATGATGTCTGAACGGTCGGCGTGTTCTCTCTGGGATTCTATTAGTATAGTAAAGTTTATTTGCTTTTTATGCCAATTGGCTGATTTGCATACATTTACAGTCAGATTTACAATGTCAACAAAATAGAAGTATACAAACATACGCATTATTAAAATCAATCAATAACACTGATGCCATCACGTTCACTGTATGCATCATGTTGTTCAGTTTTGCATGATCATGTGACTTTTGTATTTTAAATTATCCTAATGATATTTATTAGTAATCCCGGGGAGGGTTCGGGGTCGCATCTGGAATTATTAGATCCATTCCCGGGTTCCCTAGGTCTGTATGGATCTCATCTTTCTCCCAGTAGTTTACTGTCTATTTCTTAGCTTTTTCTTACGATTCTAATTTCTGATTCCATCCTCCTGCTAATTTTCTGATCTGTCAGTTTACTACGCAATTCTAATTAGCTTTGTTTTGGTCATTTTTTCACCCCGAGTTAGAGGCTCAGTTCTATTCGGGTTGTTTATCTTTTCATATAGTACTCCTTCTCCCTTCTAAGTTTGCAGGTTGGCATACTTTCAAGACATTAGGAGAATTTACCGATCATGCTATATTTTTATCGTGAATATTTCATTCTTTTAAGACTAATTTCCCCATTTATCACCCCCTTTTATTGTATAATATTCATTACCTAAAGTTAGATTAGATTTGCGCTCTTGGTGTTTTGTGATTCCTTTATTATAAGTTTCTTTCCCGTATTTCGCTATTCTTAACTGTCCCAGTTCTTATTGGCGAAACACGTAGACCTATTTATTCGGCAGTCTATTCGTCCTAGTCTCATTTCGTCACGGTGACATTATCGCTTTTTTCTCTTCTATATACCCATTTTTCAAAGTTTTTTCGTGTTCTTTAGCTAAAACATGTTATTTAGAGTCATGTTCTTTCCCACCATCGCTGGATTGGTGATTTTGGGCCCAAAATTTAGCCTTTTCAATCTCTTATCTACTTCCGGTAACTGTCAGAATTGTCATCACCGTGTATATAGGTCGTTGTCAATTCATCCCATATATATTTCGTTCCACTTTTGTTTACATGGGAGTAATTCTTTTGGATATTATTCATTCTTAATGTAGATCAGTTCTATATTACCTAATTCTTTCTGACTATAGCGGGTCTCGCTCCCCTCCCATGAGTTTCTATGGGATTTCTAGTTGCCACTTAAGCTGATAAATCACTATAAATAGTTTTTCTTTATTTCAATATGTACAACCTTTAATTACCGTTAATTTCCGTGTATATTGCGCTATCGTGGATAGTGCGCACCCCTAAATTTGCCCAAAATCGGCCTGAAAAAACCTTCTTTCCGTGTATAGTGCGCAGTAAGATTGAGAGACATGTGAACGAAAACTGGTAACAAAAGAATCAATGACTTACTCACTGCGTGTCGAATACGCTTTCCTTATAAAATCCCATTTGCGGCGTGCGTTACTCTGTTGTTTAATCACGGGAATATCATTTGCATACACTTTTAGCAAATATTTTGTATTAAACTTTATTGAACGATATAAAACGATATAAAAATACAAATATAATTTCCATCAGAACAGGTTAGAATCCGAATTTGATTTGAGCAGTGCTCATTAACATAAATGGTCGTTAGAACATAAAAATTGCATATTTATTTTGTTTCAATTCATAAAATATGAGTTGTGCACTGATACTTGAGAGAATAAAATCTATTTTAATAAAAAAAAAACTACTCAAATCCATTTTGGCTCACTAACAGTGCCGGTAATTATTTTGATAATTATATCAAAGGCGAGCCAATGAGATTTTGATCAATCACATATGGCGACGCAATAGATGAGTGGTTTCAATACTCGGTTCACAGGCAGTGTAGTCAGGTGGTGGGGCGGGGTGGGTGGATTAACGCGGTCAGAAGTACAATAAACAAAGGTGATAGAGCTGACCGCCTGACGTTTACAAAATCGACAGTGATCAATTGTGGGTAGGGTTTTAGTGCGGGTGGGGTGGGGGTAAGTGGATGACGATTGAATGTCAATTAAATAAAGTAATTGATCAATGTGTGGTCTTTACTCAATACAATACAATAACATGAATCAATTTACCGAAAATATTGGCTTATAAATACTTAGAATTTTTTAATCAACATCACAAATCTGCCAATCATAATTCGTTACATACACGTACTTATTCTGATATTCACGATGCCGACTCGAAAGTCTTATACCGCCGGAGAAAAGTTGAAAATTATAGCCTATGCTGAAGAACATGGAAATCGAGCTGCCGAGCGCCAGTTTACTATACGTGAAAGCAACATTAGAGGATGGAGAAAAATGAAAGACAAACTTCAAACCGTGCCAAAGCAGAAGCGAGGTGATCATGGCCGGGCTGCTGCCTTCCCAGAGATAGAAGTAAAGCTAGTATCCTGGATAGAAGAGAGAAGACAGGGAGGTGTAGGTGTAAGCACAACAGAAATCAGATTAAAAGCCCGAATAATCGCCAAGGAACAGAAGATATCACCAGCAGATTTCAAGGCATCACTAAGCTGGGGACATCGATTCATGGCCAGAAATCATTTATCCGTCCGCCGGCGTACGCACATAGCACAGAAGCTTCCATCAGACTTCGAGGACAAGTTAATGAATTTCCAGAGATTCATCATCAAGAAAAGAAAAGAAAACGAGTACCATTGCATCGGGAATGCAGATCAGACGCCGTTGACATTTGATCTGCCTTACAACACAACTGTAGAAAAAAAAGGAGCTAAGACTGTTAACATTGTCACCACGGGAAATGAGAAAAACAGATTCACAGTAATGCTGGCATGCCTATCAGATGGCACGAAGCTTCCACCCTATGTCATCTTCAAAAGAAAAACCATGCCGAAAGAGACATTTCCACCAGGCATCATAGTGCGAGTACACCCAAAGGGGTGGATGGATAATGAAAACACCAAAGACTGGGTTAAGACCGTCTGGGGAAATCGGCCAGGAGGTTTAAGAAAGAAACGGAGCTTGCTTGTCCTTGATGCTTTTAGATGCCACAGAACACCGGAATTGAAGAAATATCTCACACAGGACCACAACACAGATATCGCCATAATACCAGGTGGCATGACATGCATGCTTCAGCCACTTGATGTATGTATCAACAAACCGATCAAGGACATGTTAAGAAGAAGATGGAATGAGTGGATGATGTCCGGAAGCCACACTTTTACAACGGGAGGGAAAATGCGTAAGCCCGAGCTGCCAACAATATGTCAGTGGATAGTGGATGCCTGGACACAGCTTGACAAGAATATTATCATCCATTCTTTCAAGAAATGTTCAATATCTAACGCATTAGACGGGACCGAAGACGACGCATTATGGAAGGATCCAAGCACAGACACAGAGACAACCCCCATGGATGAAGATGAACGAGATGCATACTACCACGATTCTGAAGAACAACACGATTTAATATCAAGTGACGATGAGGAAGATTTCCTGGGATTTGAGGGCGATGTAGCAATACATGAAGAAATGGACATTTAATACAAATAATCCAGCTTGACATGCCTATCAGATGGCACAAAGCATCCATCTAGCTTCCATGCCTATCAGATGGCACGAAGCATCGTAATATATTCCCAACATTTCCAATCGCATCACTGTCATATCGTATTTTATATAATATATCATAGTATATCATCATCATCATAATAATAATATATTATAATATAGTGCTATAATCTAGTTTATTCCACGCATTGTTTATTAAATAAATTAAATTATCCTCAATTTGAAATGATTTTCTATTCTCATCCTTTCGTTTCCATAGTTACTTCGTCATACGTTGACAGCTGTGACCTTTAACCTTAACCTGTCAATCATAATCATCCTGCCCGCCGATTGGTCAAAACATTGTGCCGTTTAGCACATAGAAAACATTCCTTTCTATATCTATGTAAATGCTAGATCGCCTTGAAAAACATCGGCCCTATCATTATTTTTTTAACACATTTATGTCTGTATCTGTGTAGCAATCTATGGATTTTAAACATCTCTATGTGCAACTTGGGAAGACAAGAGTAACCTCCCCTTATATATATAACTTAGAACAAATTACAGGAAACAATGGCGTTGTAAAAAAGTTGAATGATGGTTTATTTGATCATTTTACAACACTATGATATTTAATAAAGGTATAACACAGTATTTAGACAGTAGTAAGGCATTTCAACGATCTATTAGTACCATTATAGACATGTTAGAATGCGATCGTTATTCCCGACTGATTCCCGATCCATAAAATCACATTTTCAGCTCTGAATTTTGTGATTCTGACGAAAAATTCTGAGGAAAAAAATGGGACAAATATTTATCCTTGTATATAGTGCGCAGGAGCTTTTTATAACATGTAATTTGAGCAAAAAAGTGCGCAATATACACGGAATTTAACGGTAGTATGGATAATTAGAATATGGATATAACGCTTTTAACTAAGAAATATCGCTTTCTCTCAACTCAGCAGACGTTACTGTCCAATAGTATACCGGGACAGATCTGATATTTGCTATGTTCTAGCCAGTAGATTAATCAAATATTTTTCTTTTCTAGCCAAATAGTATATATTTTAGCCACATCTTTCTTTAATTTCACTTAGGATCATGTTTGCAGTCATTCCTCATCAATTAATAGCCTGCTTTAATTTCACAGTCCAGATTCAATACGGTCTTTCTATATAAAATATGTATTGATTATTTGAACTTCATATGTTTAAAAGTTGGTTTTTGGGCATATTGTTTTAATATGTTCAACAACGTAAACATGAATTTTTGTTTTGCATTTTGTTACACTGGAATTGTTCAGGATTCAACCAATCAAGAAAGTTAAATTATTTTTATTCTTTAGCCAATGATTTTTCCAATTCTGCCCTTGGTTAGTCAGACTTCGTTCTTGCTAGCATTTGGCTGTTTGGCTGGTGGTTAGATTGGTCCCTGATATAAATTAATGCTTGGAAGTCTCTGTCTGATCTCAATGTACTATCCTAATTTATTTATCAGACTCATGAACACTTTGATCTAATTCTGAGATAACTCAAGAAATATCTTAACTATCTTATATCCTATCTTTTATCAGCCTAGCCCTAATAGGAATTTGAGACTTTATAGCTTTTATTCTTCATTTATATCTTTCTTTATTCAGATATTAGGTATCATACACGTATGGCTTCCATGGGTAGGCTTCTTATTCTCTTGGTTATTAGGTCTTCTTGTTTTATTCTTTATTTAGTCCTCTGAGATCCCTTATTACGCAGTGGATCAATTCGTATCCTCATGGACACCTCACTGTTGTCTAGTTCTTCAATCATGGGGGTGGGACCAGTTTGGTGTCTGTTTCAAAGAGTCCTTGATAATTCTTCACTGGTGTAGATCCCTTGATATTTCATTCCGCTAT
Source organism: Chaetoderma sp. LZ-2023a (assembly GCA_034401795.1). Classification (NCBI taxonomy): domain Eukaryota; kingdom Metazoa; phylum Mollusca; class Caudofoveata; order Chaetodermatida; family Chaetodermatidae; genus Chaetoderma; species Chaetoderma sp. LZ-2023a. Next base: position 178,526,931 of record CM067359.1, read on the forward strand.
TTACGATTGATTTATAATCATCCTTATTGGTAGTCTTTCCATTTTTGTCTCGTTCGTTGCAAGGGTCATTATACATGATATCTTATTATGGAACAGTTCTTCTGATTTGTGTTTTACCCACCTGGGGGGTCTCTTTCGTCCTCTCTCATGGGAAGTTAGCCTCCATACATTCCAAATGTTCAAACACTAATATTCACTATTCAATCTCTCATGGTAGGCAAATTAGTGTCGGCTAGGTCTTTACAGAATAGTAGACCTCATGGTTCCAGTAGAGAAGGTGATGCCTTGGGTTCCTTTGATGAGAACACCTTTCCAGTTTTATCTTAAGGCCTAATGGAATCAATCTCTAGATTCTCTGATTCATCGGATCCTCATCAAGTTTCTATCATGGTTCATTGCCAGTTTTGATTAGATAGTCAATCGCTTTTGTTAGGGGTTCCTCTCCATCCTTCAACTCTTCAGGCTATCTTTTTCACAGATACATCTCTGGAAGGATGGTGAGTCTTTTGGAATTCCATAAAGATTCAGGAATCTGGTTCCTCCTAGAATCTTCTTACCACGTCAGTCTTTTAGAACTGTGGACTGTTTCATTCCCTAGCTTGTTGGGAACTATGATTCTCAGTATGTCAGTCCTCATCAGGTCAGTCAATTTCACAGTGGTCTTGTTCATCTATCATCAAAAGGGGGTGGAGGCGTTCCAGGCCAGTTTCCCTGGGTCGAGAGATCATGATCATTCTCTATTGGTGCAGGTCTCGCTACATTTCTTTCAAGCATTTCATTCCCAGGCAAACTGATTTTCTGGCTGACCCATTATCTCGCCCTTCAAAGATACCAGAAATAGAGTTGGAATTGTAAGAGGCTGTAGTCCAGTCATTTTTCCTCAGTTCCTCTCACCCCATATAGATCTGTCTGCTTCTCTCAAGAACAGAAAAGATATCCACTTTCATATCTCCTATCCCGGAATCTCTCTCTCTCAGTAGTCTCTCTAACTCAATCTTGGGACATCATATTCTCCTATGCTTTTTCCCCCTGCTATTCTCATTCCTCTGGATCTCAGAATGATCAGGCAACATCCCTGCATAGTCCTGTTATTAGACCAGTTTTGCCGACTAAATCCTGGTTTCCGGATCTCCTAGACCTTCTTGTAGATCTCCCTCTGCTACTCCCTGTCTCCCACGATCCATTTTCCCAGAACATAGGCAGGATTCTCCATCAAAACCCGGAAATATTTCGCCTGTCAGTCTGGAAACTGTCGAGTTGCCCTCGCCTTCGTCAATCTTTTCAGTCAGATCTCAAGAACTATTGAAAAAAAAATTCTCAGATCTTCCACTCGAGACATCTATAAAGCTAGATTTGAATTTTTCAAAGCATGGTGTGCAGACCATTTATCTTACCTTCTGAGACCTCTGTAGCTCAGGTCACTGAGTTTCTGTCCTTCCTCTTTGATCAGAGGAAGAATTCAGTTAATATTATTAGATCCTATCTTTTTGGTCTGAATTACTTCGTTGAGTGTGTGATCGATCCTTCAGTCCAAATTCAGAAACATTTCCCTATCTCAGTAAAGGTTTGGGTACTTCTCGCCCTCCGTTTAAGAGACACATTCCTTCCTGGAACCTTTAGTTTATCTCACAGGTTCTAGCGGGGATACATTTCGAAACTTTGGTTTCTGTGTGCTTGATACATCTTACACTAGAAACAGTTTCTTCTAGCAGTAGCATCAGCTATCCATGGCTCTGAAATCCATGCTCTTTCAGCTGAATTAGTTAGATTTCAAGTTACGGGTCAAAGCCTTATTCTCTATCCCAGGGCAGAATTCTTGTTCAAGACTCAGTTTAACTCTTGAGTCAACCTTTGATAATTCATAGACTTTCTTCTTTGTTGCCAGATGATTCTGTATGGTTCCCAGTCAAGCCCCTTAATATGTATAAACTTCATACTGATTCTAAACGATCCGACATTAGACATCTTTGGGTTACATTTGCAGACTGTCTAAATCATCCTGTCTCCTTAATCACTATTTCCCGTTGGATCGTGAATACTATTAAAATTCGCTATGAATTAGCTTCTCCAGGAGATAATCCTCTTGTGGGAATCAAGGCCCATTGTGTTAAGGGCCTTGCTCCATCTTGCTCTCTCTCTTTTTAATGGATCTTCATTAGATTACATCATGCTAGTTGCTAACTGGAAGTCAGAGAACACCTTTATTAACCTCTATATTATAGATTTTAGTCCCTCTTCCTTTTTCTATAAAAAGATTCATAAGGTAACTTCAGGGACCATGACTCATTTTCCTCATTCATCATCTTCTCTTACTTCTTCATCTTCATTCTCTTTAGTCTCTAGTTGGGGTTAGTGGGAATTCATTACTTAATTCTCATGTATGTATTTCACCCCTTTTTTCATATCATCTCTCTCATCACTCCTATTATTCATCTCTTTCTTGCATGTTCATCTTCTCTTTCTTGCTTCCAGGGGTCATTTATGACCTTCTTTATTATCTGCTCGTTATTCTTTAATTTCATCTCTTTCAAGATGCTTGATAGAGCAATTCTTAGAATTTGCTATCTCGTAGTATCTTCCTTACTCGTTATTTCTAACTGTATTCTTTCTCTATTTATACATCAATTTTGCGCAACAATTCGCCTCCCGGGTTTTGTGCAATGTTGAAATCTGTATTTGAGCAATAGTAATGCAAGGAGGTAGGTTGTAATGTAGTAATAACGACCAGACGACCCGGAGGGTCTGGTCTTATGTTTTACTAATTACATATACCTACCTCCTTGCATTATGGCCCACCTCAAGCCTCCCCTCTGTCAATTTTTTTTGGGGGGGGTGGCTTGAGGCTTAGTTCTTTGGTCATATCTTGTTAGAATAGTTATATTTAGTATAAGATATTCACTATATCTCACAGCCTTAGAGTATACCCGGATATGTCAGTTTTCGACATATTTAGGTATTTATTAAAGATTTTTTAGTCATATAATATTAAGTATTTAGGTAAATTCTTAAGTTTCAGGTTTAGTTGGATTCAGACTCGAGTAGTGATAGGATCATCTGCCTCTTCATGAATCTGCCCAAAGCTGGATTATATGACTGGATTCGTCAAGGAATGAAGACTTGGTTGCTACAACAACGTCATGTGACGGCTGTCAGCCAATGAGATTGTCATTATTGCCTTATGACTCACTCATTGGCTCTGGGTTATGTATTTAATCCTCTTCCTGCCTCATTCTGAGACATAGCATTCAAGCAAATTGCTATGGATCTCATCATTGGAGAGAGTGTGGAGATTCCTGAAGAAGCCTTCAGTCACTCTGTAACCACAAAGCACAGCAAACATTGGCTGTAAAAATTTCATCCTACTACATTTCCCTTCATAGAAGGAAAGAGCAATAGTAATGCAAGGTGGTAGGTATATGTAATTAGTAAAACATAAGACCAGCGTCTGGTCATTATGGACCGTCATTCCGGTGCTACCAATAGTTGGGATGAGACCGTGGGGTTCAATCTTGGCGGCAATGGTCGCGTGGCCCCACTGGAAGGTTATCGTTCCACCGGCTCTAGAAGCCGGTCTTTGTACTTTGTGGTGAGTTGTGATACGGGATCTGTAACCCCAAGAACCGGAGATAACCGGCCCTTCCGCGCATCCTGTACATGCGGTGCAATGGAGTGGAGCAACACAACGGACCAGCACATCCCCACGAGTTACAAGTGGCACCCGATGTGAGGCTCGAATGAGAAGCGAACCCATGCCAACACTCAACACACAAGTGTTACAGTCTCCTTTATCAGACAGTCAGCACTCCTTGGATTTGGAAGTAGCATCATATGACGGAAGGACAGCACGCATGCTCACCGACTATGCTAACAATTTCCCCGTTGCGGAACAACCAGCACTGTTTTTACACGAGTATTCGCCGATCAGCGAGGGTACATTCTGCAATGCCTCACAGGCGGGTACTCAATACATCACATTGTTGGATATCCGCGATAGGCACCCAAAACCTTTGCCGGATCACGGTTGACCATGACAAAGACCCATACAGGGGCATACTAATGCTTTACAACCATTATGTTCACCAATGTCAGCACAGGGTGACCAATGGCCTGCACCTCATGCACCATGTCCTGCATCTCCTCCAATACAAACTTCATCGCCGTACTATCCTTCGCTACCGCGATATGAATCGGGAGATGCGGCACTCCCTTCCAACAATATTCCAGAAGAACTACATCACACAGCACACATCCCCCCCCCCCATCAGTCTCCTGGCTCCTGGACCACCTCCGTACGAAGAACACCTGTCACAACAGCCGATAGAATATCCACGTCATCTACACAGTACGCCTTCACCAGTCTATAGACCAACACCCGTCTATGGACCCGCATCAGGGCAGTATTCAGCAGAACCAACATATCGCGCTCAACACTATCATCGGAAATCACTATCGCGGACGCGGCATCAGTTGGAACATCAGTGGGAACTACCACCAACACCACTACCAACATGCAGACCAGCATCCACGTTTACGCCATTCTCCCTAGTACCACCACCTGGATTCGCGCCTATAACACCATATCATGGGCATTGTCGGATCATTCTCTCTCCAGAATTTAGCGAGGAGAATGATTGGCCTAATTATAAGTGCCAATTTCAAATTATTAGTCATACAAACTGGTGGACAGATCAGCAAATGGGAGCGTATTTGGCTGCAAAACTGGCGGGAAAAGCTTTACAAGTCCTGGCAGATTTGGGATCAGACTCCACGCCAGTGTACACAGAACTGGAAAGCGCGTTGTCAGAAGGATTCGGGGACTCGGCCCTCGGTGAAACGAGTCATCTTCAGCTCAAAAACTTGCATAGACGATCCAGGGAGACCGTATCGGAATTAGCTAGGCGTATTCGGCGACTAGTTACGCGCGCCAACCCCAGCACGATTCACGAGGGAGTCACACATCTACATTAGACACCTTCATCGACGCGTTGAGCGGAGAACCGGCCCTCAAGGAAAAATTATTCCTCATAGAACATGGTAGTCTTCAGTTTTTGACAGCGACGGCGGTCCGGATTGAGAATTTCTTGGAGTGAGAGAAAGCAAATCGGCGCCAATTGCATTCAATTAATGAAGTGAATGATGCAAACCTAATCGCCGCTGACAACACTTCTGCATCTGCATCCACATCAGCAACCGACCCACACACCACACAATCAGAGCACCGCACCAGTCAAAATCACGCGCCTAGAGGAAGAGGGTGTGGCCAGTCCCATCGAGGGGGGGGGGGGGGGGGGACCGCCATAACAATGCCCCTGGATGCGGGAACCAGCACAATAACAACAATCGACAAAACATGCATGATAGCTTAGAAGAGATAATGAAACAGATCTCCGCACTCAACAACTTAGTCACCACACTCAGCACCACCGTCGCCACCCAACACGACAAGCAACAAATATGGTAATGCCTACAGAGCCACCAAACACATGTTTTGGATGTGTCCAGCCGGGCCACTGAAAAAAGCAATGTCCAAATCGCCCTCCATCTACGACTCCTACCGCTGACCAATGTACACTGCAACCTGAGACCCCGTTAAACTAAAATGGGAACCGATTATAGTCACTTCGGTGCCCACTCTCACAACCCGGCTCAACTGCGGCCTCCAGACAACAACGTCAGGTGGCCAACACTACGGATCACACTTCCATGACAGTATGCAATCACACACACCCGGCTTCATATATGTCTACCAACGATGCACACTGCATCAACGCCACTGACATCTCCCTCTGCCGGAGGTTGTGACCCCGCAACCTCCGTATCTCTGGACCTTCTTTCCTATGTAAAACGGCAGTGGTTGGTTGTAGCACCTCCACTGAAACAATGTTTATACAAGCACCAAGACCCGCCACCAAAGCACTTACACCAGGTGCCCCTTGGTGGTATGCAACTCACATGTCCTGACAGCATCACCCATTACAACCAGCAGCAGTAATAGTGACACGGACTGCAGTCAGAATTCGGGATCTTGGATCCACAAGAAGAAGCATCATCCTAAAGGCAGCAAACCTCAGCGCTGTCACTGCTTCTTTTGCGCATCTACCAAATACCCTATCTAGGGTTGCACGATTATTCACTTTTCATAATCGCGATCACCTAAGAAAAATAATCGCGATCATACGAGTAATCATGAACTATATTAACTACGTCAATGCTGCTTAGAGGACGTTATTATGCTATTGCAGATTGTAAGATTATGGGTTAGGCACATGGGTATACATACATGGACAGAATACGCCAGTTGCTGATTGCAAACAAAGGAATGTATCAAGATTTTTCTAGACGGAAAACGGGAGGTAACGTATTTCGTTTAATTGTAGCCTATGCTCTAATAGAAGTCCACCCCCTAACTTTGACATATGAGCTCCAATGATTTCTTAGCAGTTTCAAAACGGCAAAACTCTGTATTAGAAGCCCACCCCCCTAACTCAGCAAATAATTTGTAAGAATAGCGTGTATAATAATAACAATCGTGTCACAGGGTGTGTCTACTTAAGACAGATCTCTGCCCTGATACATTTCCGGCCCCTCTAGAAGTCAATACAGGCCTCGGATTTGTAAATTTCGACCACCTATTAGATTAATACTAATAGTAGGCCACGGTTGTTCAAGATATAATAAAGTTTATTCCACACTTTTGTAGTTAAAATGCGCTTAAAACAGTCTTGGCGTGATTAAATAGCTTCCTTATAAATATATTGTAAGACCAAATTTATGTCCCAAACAAGTACAGGAGAAAATGCGCATAAATTTTGTAACGCCGATCAACATTAAATGATCCAAATTGAATTATTACGAACGACAATATAGCCGGCTTCTTAAGTTGGCGAGCCAGTGGCTCTTTTGCGATGGGAGGCGGCGTGTTCTCGCAAGATATTATACGCTAACGGGAGTTTATCAAACGGGTATCCGTTATTCAGATCAGTATAATACTCAGTTCCTATCGCGCAATGATAATATATAGAAATTTCCGAGTCCCCGATTCCAAAATATTTATATCCGAGTACTCGCTCTAAAATAAACTTCAATTGGAGGCGAATCACGTGATTTGTATTTTTTTCGCGACGCCATTTTATATCAAATTGTCGATTAATTTTCATGTAATAAACAACCTTTATTAAAGGATACGCAATATTTAGGCCCTCAAATCAAATAATTTCACTTCCCCGGTGATGTTTTGAGGTATACATTAAACATAGGCGTAGGCGGTGAGAATTTTTACATGATAAAATGCGTTGAATTTCCGTGGTATCAGTTCTAGACCTTTTTTTGGAAAACCGTAAGCGCATAACTATTCAGAGAATGGGGAACGCGGGATAAGCGTGTGTGATTACAACAACAATGACAAATAGCGACCAAGTGAACAATCTTAATTCATCTAAAACTAATCCTGAGTCAATACAAACAAATCAGTTATTTATTTATTTAGTTTATTTAATCATTCACACATTCGGCTGATAGCCGGATGTTTGTTTCCATGCTTGGTAACGCGAGCCGAGTTTCACAAGCGTAAAAGTGTCTTGACAAAAATTTCAACATGGCGATTATACGATTATTTAATTTTATGATCGTCCACGATCATTTTGAATTATATAATCGTGATTAATCGAATAATCAAAAAATCATGCAACCCTAACCCTATGATGCATTGCAAAAAGTGCCTCACACAGGTAGCCCTTATCCGTGACTGCACCAGTCCTGTCCAGACTGCTGTATACACAAATTCACGGTACAGCACAACAACACCAACAACACCATTGCTACCTCCAGCTCCGTCATCGTCTAAGCAATCGCAGCAGCAATGACGATGGGTTGGCCCCTTCCTCACTCAGCCACCAATTGCATTTACGGAAGCGATTCAAAAACAGACAGACTATATACAGGATGATACTGCACCTAAAGCAATCCCTCAGGCAGTATCATTGGAAACTTCAACAGGCACACCGCAAAGTAATATATAAGTGTGCTTGTCTGTTTAGTGGCGTTTCAACCAGTGCCACCATTGATACTGGAGCTGCCATCACCATTTTCAACAAGTGCTTATATGAGAGCATCCCACCTCATAAAAAGTCACCCCTTAGGCCTACAAACATATTTTTGCAAACAGCTACCGGAGCCGATGTTCCTGTGCCTGGTATGGTAAACCTTGTAATACAGATAGAGGAAATGCAATTCATACAGTGAGTTGTCATTGCCTGTATTCAAAATGATGCCCTGCTTGGTTCTGACTTCCTCAGTGCCAGCAAAGCTGTCATACATTGCAGACAACAGGAACTAGACATACACGGCCGATGTATACCCCTTGGACCGGAATCCTCACTGTATGATACTTGTGCAGTGATTTTGGCATCTACAGCCACAGTTGAGCCGGGGCAGGAGGAAATCTTATAGGCTACCGCAACACAGTTAGGAAATGACACACACATAGCTATGGTGGAACCCGACCCTGATTATATGATCGCCTCACAAATGATCGTGGACACCACCAATAAGGATTGTATATCATTTTGTATATTCAATGGCACAACGGATCCAATAACTCTTGTACTGGGAGTTCATGTAGCCATCTGGTGGATGTGATATCACTGGAAGCACCCCCTACAGCACCTACACCAGCAAGAACTGATGATTTACCAGAACATCTGCATGACATATATTTGCGCGCCACAGTTGGATTGGTGCAATCTCATAAACGTGACATACGGAAACTACTATATAAGTATTGCGAAAGTTTCTCGGCCGGAGATATGGATCTGGGAGAAACCCATCTCGTGCGACACTCCATCGACACCGGAAGCAACCGATCTGATCGACAACCCATATGATGTCTTCCCATTCACAAGGAGGCAGAGGCACATCAACAAGTGAACGACATGTTGCGGACAGGCATTATAGAGCCTTCAGCATCCCTCTGGGCCTGTCCCATTGTACTAACAGGCAAAAAGGATGGATCTTTGCGGTTTTGTATTGACTACCGCCGCCTTAATGATCTTAGCATCAAGGACGCCTATCCGCTTCCTCGGATAGATCAGGCCTTAGATTCCTTGTCCGGAGCCAAGTGGTTTTGTACCCTTGACTTAGCTAGTGGGTACTGGCAGGTGGCCATGGACGAGCCTAACAGGGAGAAGACCGCGTTTGTCTGTCGAGACAGTCTTTTCCCATTCCGCAAGATGCCCTACGGCTTGTGCAACGCTCCTGGAATGTTCGAGCATCTCATTGAGCAGATATTAACTACCCTGCAATGGGAGATCTGTCTCTGTTACATCAACGACATAATCGTCTTTGGCTCCTCGTTTGAGCAGACTCTGTCAAATTTGGACACAGTCTTAATGCGGGTTCATACCGCCAACCTCAAGCTCAAACCCAAGAAGTGTCATCTTTTCAGACAGAGCGTCGAGTTCTTGGGACACGTTATATCCAGCGATGGAGTAGCTACTCAACCTTCCAAAACTAAAGCAGTAGCAAAGTGGCAAACCCCCACCGTGGTCACAGATTCTCGGAGTTTCCTCGGTCTCTGCCAGTACTATCGTTGATACATCCATCATTTTAGTGAGATTGCATCATCATTATTTAAGATCACCGAAAAGGATCGACCATTCGAGTGGACGAGTGAGTCTGAAGGTTCCTTCGGGGCACTGAAGGAACATTTGACAACCGCACCAATTCTTGTCCTTCCTAACCCTAACCTCGATTTCATGTTGGACACTGATGCATCTGCTTATGCCATAGGTGCAGTTCTATCTCAGTTCACAGAAGATGGAACGGAGCAGCTACTGGCTTATGGTTCACATACTCTAAACAAAATGGAGAAATGTTACGCGACCACTAAGAGGGAATTGTTAGCTGCGGTGTATTTCATCAAATATTACAAACACTGTACGGGCGCCCATTTACCCTGCGTACAGATCACGCCTCACTACGCTGGCTCAGAAACCTAAAAAATCTGGAGGGCCAGGTAGCAAGGTGGCAGGAATCCCTGCATGCCTTTAACTTCAATGTTGTTCATAGACCCGGTATTCTACTTCGAATAATACTTACCAGATGTACTATTATGATAATATCTATTATCCAGTCTAGCTCAAAATAAACAATTAAAACTCCGCACTCTCCTGGTCCTGCCCATACTGTGTCCGGGAATACCATAGCCGCAGGTACCGGGTCAATTCCCAATCACAGTCAGATTCGTCTATTTTGCGCTTTTGGAAAGTCGCGTTTTCTAGAGCTAGTTAATTGAGACAATTAAGGAGTTTAGCGAGCGTATATTACGTGGTTATCGGTGAACTTATGGAGGAATTGGGAAAATCATCACAGGGGCAGGTTGTATCAATCTAGAATTTATACATTCATGCCATAATGACTGTTTGAAATTTCCTTAAATTGACACATTGTTTTAAAATGTTAGCCATTGTTGGAGTCGCTTCTGTACCCGTTAACTTTTAGTTTAATTCGGGTACTCGGTTAATTTTCTCTTGCGACTCGGTTCCTCTAAAGATGGATGCGCCCTTGGCCAAGATGGCGGCGCCCATGAATTATGTCGTTCTTGGCTTGGTGTGTCTATGCACTCTGTTTATTGCCGATATTAGCTTTCGCTTCATTGTCGAGGGTGTTTGTAGCGATCGGCGATGTAGCCTTGATTATTTAACGTTAGTTAAAGGCTGAGTTGTGTGTTTTTAAAAAATTTTCACTCAAAAAAGTTTCAAATATTTCCTGCCTAAGAACTTGATTATCATTAATTTAAGAGAAAGTTAATGTGTTTAAGAAATCTTAACTATCAAGTCGATTGTGCGTATTGCTCGTCATCATTTGTCATGTGCAGCGTTTTAATTTTTCTCTGTGTTCACAGAAACCGAAGAATCCGGATATGTTGTGCCAAAAGTGCAACCGGTTCATGAAACGGAAGTATTTGGGACATCACTGCGTGGCGTGCGCCCAGTGTAAGGTCGGGAGCCCTTGTGATGTGTGTGTGAAGTGGTCCTCGGCAATGGTGGCAGAGTTCGACAGGGATCGGCGTGCGAGACTGGAGAGGATCGCGAAGGATTAGGCAGCGAAGTTGCAGCAGGCGTTGTTGATGGGACTGGAAGGTCGGCTGAATGACAGGATGGATTCAGCTCCGGGCGTATGGGCAGCCCAGTTCAAGGCAATGTTTGAATCATTGCAGTCAACGGTCCCGGTGACGCAAGCTGGTGCAGGACAACCATTAGGTGGTCCGGCTAGTTCTGCTGAGGGTCATGCACCTGCCCCTTCTCTGTCCTTGGCTCAAGAGCCAACGATAGAGGAGGAAGATTTATTGTTGATGGAAGATTCCGGCATGCCGGATCTTTCTAAGACGTCAATGCCCGGTACATCCCGGGGGTCGCTCTCGGGATTAGTACGGGTTTGCCAGGCGGATGGTGATGTCGACGTTCCGTCGGGCATTTTCCATCCGCTATTTGTGCAACCGGAGGGGTCAGCGGAGCCGTGTTTTGTGGTTCCTGCTGGTATCCCGGCGGCGTTAGGTGCGACTCCTATCGGAATGCCGTCGCCTGCCACAGGAAAAGCGGTCGTGGTCCCGACTCCTGTGCTGGAGCCGATGGACTGCGGAGAATCCGGGTCTGGCGATTCGCTAGACACCGGTGCCGCTGGTAGTCGCGCTATGGATGCACTCTGTCTTGACAGAGACGTGTCGCATAGCGCTCAGCATGGATCGTCGGTGGCCCTCTCATCTAAGGGAGAGAGGGAGGATGAAAACGGGAGTTCATTGATGGACGAGTCCGTTTTTTGCACCGAAGATGAATGGGTGCAGGTCCTCGGGTGGATGACCAATCGTCTCGGGTTGTCATCTGATCTGGGATATCAGCGCGATCCGGCGATGGAACGGATGTCAGAGCGAGCGGCTAGCGCTCTGTCGAGTGGCTCTTCTGCCATGCCGACACTCCCGTTGGACACGCAGACTTCCGACATGCTGGAAGATGCGGCATACCGTCTGGTTCAGCCAGACTATGCATTGCCAAAGGCCCCGAAGGGGATAAGGAGTAGGGTCCGTTTTCCGGAGCTGGCCTATCATCAGTACGCCCGGGTTCCACGGCTTTCCGTTGCAGAACGAGAGGCTCTGAATAGGCCGTTGGCTGGGAAAGCTAAGGGACGCTCGCGTCCTTTGGTTTCCCAGACCAACAAAGACCCGGTCAATGAGCTCACGCTCATTGAGGATGCGGTGAGGGCAGCCATGGCTGCGCTGTCGCACGGGTGTACCGTCCTGCAGGGTATGCTGGACTGCACGGCGGATGGTGGACAGGTGCCAGAGGCTGCTCCCGGCGTTGTTCGGGACGCCATGCGCCTGTCTCAGGATTGCCTGGCCAGGGTGATCACATTGGCAGAGCGGCGGAGAATGGTTCTCGATTGTGTAGAACCAGGACCAGAGATGAGGGCTGCATTGTCTTCTGCGCCTTTCATAGGTCCAGGCTTGTTTGGCGGCTCGGCACGACAAGCTCTCTCCAAAGTCGCTTCAATGGTTGCAGAGCAGGAGGTAGTCGGCAAGTCGTGGAAATCGACTAAGAGGACACCGCCGCAGCAGTCCTACAAGCAACATCGCCAGGAGCAGCAACGACAGCGTCCTAGATCGCCCTTCCGTCCTTCTGGCCGTGATGCCCATAGGCCATCCAGATCACAAGGACCTGGCCGTTCATCCTCATACAAGTCCTCTAATAAGAGGCCGTATGAGGAAGACAGGAAGGGTGTCGGTTTGAGCCGCGGCGGCTACCGTAAGGATAGCCGTGGCGGCGGTTCCAGACCGTCATACTACAAGAAACCGAGGGGCGGCCGTGGGGCTCGTTCCTGACGGGTTTCCGGCGGAACCAGTACCGGTGGCTTTGGAGGCGAATGGAGTCGAGAATCTTCACCCAAGCGACTTAGCGTCTTATCGGCCAATCTTGACCGACAGCTGTGTGCAGATTCCTTCCGTCGGAGGCAGACTTCAATTATTCCTAAACCAATGGGAACAGGTCGTGCGCGACTGTTTAGTTTGTCAGTGGATAAGAAACGGCTACGATCCGGACTGGCTCATCCATCAATCGTTAGTTCCGTTAACCTCGACTCCAATATGGACTCCTGTTCCAAGGGAATCAGATCGTCTAGACGCCATTCGGTCAGAAATAGAATCTCTTCATCAGAAGAAGGCGATTCATCTAGTCAAAGATCAGTCTTCACTGGGCTTCTATTCGATCATGTTCCTCGTTCCGAAGCGTACCGGAGGATGGAGACCAATTCTCAATCTCAAACCGTTGAACAAGTTTATTCTTTCTCCCAAATTTCAGATGGAGACGGTAGCAGCAGTAATGACAGGGCTGAGGAAAGGCATGTGGGGAGTGTCGATAGATCTGAAGGATGCATATTTTCATATTCCAATGTCAATTCCTTTTCAGAAGTACCTTCGCTTTGCATTCCAAGACAATGTTTGGGAATTCAATGCTCTCCCGTTCGGCCTGACCACAGCTCCGAGGGTCTTCACCAAGGTGGTTCTCGCCATGACTTCTTTACTTTGCAGGAGAAACATAGCTGTTCACACGTACATAGACGACTGGCTGCTAAAGGCGGGGAATTCAGTCACTCTGCGCAGCAATCTGCAGGTAGTCCTAGCCTTATTAAAGGATCTAGGGTGGATTGTGAATCTAGAGAAATCAGAACTGACTCCATCCCAGGAGTTTGTTTATCTGGGAATCTTTTTCAATCTAAGGGAGAAGGTGGTTCCATATGCGGCACTCAGGCGCAGGCCAATTCAGATGTATCTAATGTCATTCTGATCTCAGAAAACGGATCCGTTATCTCTGAGGATACCAGTCAAAGAACCATTGATATTCCACCTTCAGTGGTGGTTATCCGAACAGAATCTCCTGCGAGGTGTTCCTCTACAACCTCCTCAACCTCAGATGTCCATCTTCACGGATGCATCGTTGACGGGTTGGGGAGCAGTATTGGACAGTCAGTCAGTGTCAGGGGAATGGGATCGGACCAATGCGCAGAAACATATCAATGTGCTCGAACTATTAGCGGTGGTATTTGCACTGCGAAAGTTTGAGAGTCTAATTCAAGACAAAGTTGTCCTAATAAGGACAGACAACTCAACAGTGGTGTCTTATTTGAACCACCAGGGCGGGACGAGATCACCAGAGTTGTGTATGATGGTTTGGAACCTTCTGCTGTGGTGCCAAGAGAGGAATATTATTCTTCGGGCAGCACACATTCCAGGAAGATTGAACATCCTAGTGGATGCTCTCAGTCGAAGGACGGTTTGTCCACAGGGGCAAGCCAAATGTCGACCTGTTTGCTATGAATCAAAACGCAAAGATGGTCACTTCCCGGACCCGCTAGCCTTAGCAGTAGATGCACTGGCGATAAGTTGGGAGGGAATGTACGCGTATGCGTACCCTCCAACAGTTCTCATCCCGAAAGTTCTGGCAAAGATAAGAGAGGGGATGTGCCAAGTACTACTGATCGCCCCGTATTGGCCAGGCCGATCATGGTTTACGGATCTGCTGGACCTTCTGGTCTGCAATCCAATCTCTCTGCCAGACGCAAGAGATCTAATCTCTCAGAACTAAGGTCTGTACCTTCACGACAGACCAGAAATGTTCAGATTGACTGCATGGATGTTGTCAAGCAGCGTGCAATTGAGGGTGGCTTTTCTGAGCAAGCAGCGAAGTTTGTTGCTTCAGCCAGAAGAGTTTCAAGCACAAAGACATGTAATTATAGAATCAACAAATTTGCACAGTGGTGTGAGAGAGGAGATATTGATCCCTTTTCTGCATCTTCAACACGTAGCAGATTTTATATGTCATTTATACGAAGTTGACAAACTTGTACCTTCTACCCTAGCAGCATATAAGTCTGCATTAGCTTCAGTCATTCCCAGTCTCACTATTGAAGGAGTGGAGAATGACACCTTGAATGAAGTTATCAAAGGAATGAGCAATCTGCGACCTAGGCAGCCAATTCCTATCCCATCATGGAATCTATATCTTGTTCTACAGGTTTTAGGACAGACTCCTTTTGAACCGATTAGATCTATTGATATTAAACTGTTAACTATTAAATCAGTTTTCTTGGTTGCAGCAGCGTCGGCGAGAAGGAGAAGCGAAGTCCATGCGCTTTCTGCCGAACAAGACCGTTTTGTCGTCACGGGTGAAGGTTTAAGACTACTTCCGCGTCTTTGTTTCCTGGCAAAGAATCAATCACTTAAATATCCAGGACAGCCGATCAATTTGCCAAGTTTAACTAGACATGACCCAAACTCTTCTGTTTGGTGTCCTGTCAGATGTCTTAAAATGTATAAAAAACGTACTAATGAGTGGAGAGACGACCAGAAATCGCTGTGGTTATGTCTCAAAGCTCCCCATTTACGTGCCTCGAAAGATACTATTTCTCATTGGATAGTTGACGCTATTAAGATGTCACACAAAATTGCTACAGGAAAGCAAATTGATCATGCGAATGCCCATCAGGTCCGAGCACTAGCAGCATCATCGGCCCTTTATAAGGGTGTCTCATTAGAGGAGGTGATGTCTGTAGCACAATGGCATGCCGAGTCGTCATTCACTGATTTCTACCTTCGCGACATCTCCAGCTCACTTAATCCGGTAGCCGTCGCTAATCTGTCGAATCTAAACTAAGCCACTTCCGACCACTACTTCGCACACATCACTAAAGTCTTCCGCCTACACTGAACAAATGCTATGCACATGACTGAGTACGACTGTGGATTGGGCCGAGCTCCTGTGATGATCAAGAAAAGATCAAGCACTCAAAATGGTGAGTGTTTACATTAATTGAGTGACTATAAATATGTTTACTTACAGTCGAAATACCAGACTGCTTAGGTAAATAGTCTGGTACAAGAGTATTCTTATCCTATCATCCAGACATTAGACTCATTCCAATTTGAAAATCTAGTCGATATATTGATAGTTTTTCAAAGTTAGAAGTTGTAGTAGCTTCTTTGCATTCTACTGGACTGCTCTAGCTGAGGCTTGGGGCTGACACGGGTCTGGTGGGTGTTGCATCCCCAGTGACAGCCCTCTGAATTTTGTGCGGACAAAAGAGGGGGGGGGGGGGAGCGCAGTCTAGACCATGGAAGTTTAGCACTCTATGAGTCAGATAGCAGAACCCAAGCGTATGCCAGGGTTCTAGTCTCTTCACAACCTTCTCTGTTGGATGGTAGTTGAGTGCTAGTTCGAGCCTCACCTCCTCCCACCGGCATTTTCTGGCTGTCGAAATCCGGAGTTTATCATAATAGTACATCTGGTAAGTATTATTCGAAGTAGAATCAAAAAAGCATCCGCTTTTGTTTCTACGAGAATTCTTAATACTTACCAGATGTACTATGGCCCTGCCTCAGCCACCCCACTGAGGTGAGGCTGAGCTGCTTTCGCAGTTTGCCAAGGCGAACATAAGACGAATCTGACTGTGATTGGGAATTGACTTGGTACCTGCGGCTATGGTATTCCCGGACACAGTATGGGCAGGACCAGGAGAGTGCGGAGTTTTAATTGTTTATTTTGAGCTGGACTGGATAATAGATATTATCATAATAGTACATCTGCTAAGTATTAAGAATTCTCGTAGAAACAAAAGCGGATGCTTTTTTGAAACTGCATGGAAATGCCGATGCCTTGAGCAGAATCGGGCTCGAGGATGAACAAGAAGTGGCCACTACTGTGACACATACAACACAGCCATCTCCCGTGTTCCTCGAATTGCGGTGCACAGAGTGCGATCCAGAAACAGTCACTCACGAACAAGCAATGGACGCACAAACTCAAAACATATATGCGTGGATGCAGGAGGGGGTACGTCCTCCTAAGGAATCTGTTACACCACTTTCCATGATGGCAAAATATTACTATCAGAGATTTGGAGAGTGCCACATGCAAGATGGCATCCTCTACATTAATAACAGGATAGTGATATCGTGAAACCATTCTACAATGACTGCATGATAACACTGGACATTTGGCCGTCGAGCGTACAACAGATCGCATCAAACAGATTCCACTGGATCGGGATACGCGATAGTGTGAAGGCATAGGTCACCAAATGTGTTCCATGCCAAATATGCGCTGTTGGCCAGCACCATTCCACACCATTACAAATTAAAATTGTTGGTGCACTGTGGGAGCGAGTGGCTATTGATGTGCTCGGACCCTTGAATATGACGGATGAGGGAAACAAGTACATCCTCGTATTACAAGACTATTTTACGAAGTGGGTAGAAGCATTTGCTCTTCCGGACCAAGAGGCATCCACAGTAGCAGAGGTCCTGATTAGCAATGAGTTCTGCCCCTTCGGTATGCCCTATAAATTGTACTCTGACCAAGGAAGTAATTTTGAGAGCTGGCTGATCTCCGAGCTCTGCAAATTGTTTCATATAGTCAAAACTTGAACAACACCCTATCATCTGAGAAGTCGGTTCTTTAGTGCAGAGGAGATACTGAAGGCCTCCATGTCTAACGAAGGATGAATTAACATCCTACTCTGGTAGCGTCTAGTCGGCGCAATGTTTGGGCTGCTGAGGTTTTGGTTCATCCGAATTCAGTAAGTGGACATGCATGGTAGGAGGCGACAAACCTCATCCCGGGCAAACTCGACTCTGCAGATTAGTTCGGTCTGCTAGCAGGGCCCTGTAGGCAAGGCCGGGGAAAACAGTCAAAGTTTGTATACTGTTGGCAGATAGATACAGATCAGACCGTCGGTTGCCCCTGAGTGTGCGCTCAGATGGTGATCGCTATCGACTGGGTCGCAGGCCGGTTGTCTTGATCATGTCAATTCATCAACCTGTTCCTGGTTATGAGTGGTCGAGATGGCTCAATGTACAGTCAGGCCATGGCAAGCATTCGTATTGCGAGCCATGCCTCCCATGATCAGCGATCATGAGAAGTGATTCTTTGGGAAGCTGGAGGGTATATGCATGAGAGGGACATCACATGAAAAGATCGAGGACTATGTTCTTCAATCATGTGTTTATAGGCATGGTTCTTGATCGCATGTTAGACTGGTGTCCCATGGGCCATGTTCCTCAATCATGTTTCTTTAGAGCCGACTGATCTCCGAGCTCTTCAGGGCATGGTCCTCAATCTCATGCGCATATACGGGAAAGACACCTAGCCTAGGCTGCATCCTGGTAGACTACTAGGCGGTCCGTACAGCGGTCGCAACTGGAAATACCGGGAGGGCCTAAGGGTGTATAGTGAGATGCTGACTAAGGAAACACACCTTGATTGTCGCGACTGGGATCTACGACTCCCATACACGCTCATGACATACTGCACGATGCATTCCAGCATGAGTTATACCCCTGCTCGGTTAATGTTAGGCCAGGAATTAGCCTTACCCCTGGATCTGGCCATACACATGATTCCAGGAGAGAAAAATTCACCATCTCTACATAGAGCTCATGCAGCAATGGATAGAACAGTCCCATGAGCTAGTAAGAGCAACTTTATCCACTGCACACCAGTGTCAGAAAACCTGGCATGACCGGTGGGTGCATGGAGACGCATATGAGGCGGGAAAAATGGTTTGGTTTCACGATTCGCGACATTCTGCAAATGTGCTGAGTAAACTGAGTTACCAGTGGAAAGGTCACTATGTGGTAGTAGGTAAGAAGTTGGACGTGACCTACCATATCCGCACCTCAGATGGCCTGACCTCAGTCATCCACTTCGATCGACTTAAAACTTGTGTCAGTGATGACCCAGTACCAGAGCTCAGACTGGGCATTCCACATGACACCAGTACCCAGACAGAGGTCTCTATGGAAACAGGTATTCCTGACCTTAGTCCGGGGCACTGTGGTGCCAGTTCGACCCCTCTCCTACCAAGCCATGAGTCCGGCGAATATATGACTAACACTGAGGATGATGATGACGAGATACATACTCACCCTTTGCCTCCTCAGAGAGTGGTCTACAAGATCTGGGAAGTTGTATCTGAAGACTTTCATTTGTGCTGTCCAGGGGGGACGGAAAAGTTGTTCCGCTGACCTCTTCCCATTCCCACCCACTTCATGCTATTACCCCCATTATAGAGTTATCACAAGCGGAAGCTGAGGCTGCCCCGGGCCATGCTTCCTGCGGGGTGGAACATATAATAAATAGCATGGAAGTGAAGAGGCTTGATGAGGCCCTGGCCTGTTGCAGAGAACAGCAAAACTGCACAACTTGGTCTACCCTTCGAAGTCAGAAAATAACGAGACCACCCCCACTCCAAGGTGCACCATATCCATTAGCACCAACACCCCCACACCAACTCGCGTCTCTCATCTATGCACCAAGTTCGGACATCACGGGTCCTGTCCATTTCCCACTCCACTCGTCGTCTGTTGACTGTCACTTCAGATATGAGAGTCAGTTGGTACAGAGGAGGTGGTATCCTGCACCACAGTATTATTAAGAGAGCAAGATGCCCGCAGTCTGTCGTCAGTGTCAAGTAGGATTTTGCTACCGAACGGAAATTTGATAATGGATTGAATCGAGTACGACAGCACCCGTTTTGGTCATCCACGCTCTAAAGTAACTCTGTCCTGTCTTAGGACTCGGCCATTATAGAGTGAAATACATTATGTCCGATAAAGTTGACCCCACAAACATTGCGGTATCCCCGCCCAACTGCAATAAAAACTTCACACTTCACGACAGCGCAAGATTCATCCACAGATAAGCAGCGCCACGCGTATCAATCAAACTCACCAACATGACAGAAACACAGACACTCTGGATGACTGTATCACAATCGCTATACGACGATATTGTAAAATTGTAAACTGTGGCACGCATTTTCCGAGCTCTACCGTAATCATTAAGTTTGGTCTAGGTGAGGTGAGACTAGTCCTACCCATAGAGGAGGATGCTTGGCAGTCCGCCCACACGGTAAATACAGTCCAGCTTGGCGGGGTCAGTAGACTTGGAATCTGCAAGACATGGAGCTGTTTAAACCAAACAATAAATTACGGTCGGCTATACTGTCCTAATTTTGATTGAGAACACGACTGTTCTACCGCATATACAAATCATTAGCACATGGGCTGATGAAGCAGCATCAAAACTTAGGCAGTATAACACTGTGGAGAATTTCAAATATTCTCTTACCTACATATTCCAGCCAGTAATCAACACAGGCTGGAATACCTCTGCTACACACAAGAGGCGGCGCATGTATAAGATCACGCGCATGTGAAGGGATGCTGTTCTGAGGAACAGAATAAGGAAAACATATATTTCTATTTTTCGCATCAAATACGAATAAGTCAACAGCATCAAAACTCCACCCATATACAGATTGCCTAAATTTCCTATCAACTACGTGCTTTCAAAACAAGAATCACGTGATCATCACTTCTATTTTCTGGTAAGTTGGATCAAAGGCTATAAACAAAAGAACCGCCATTCACGAAACTACCGCAGCGTGATGGAGGAGGCGAGAGGTGGTGAGTCGGGCCATGGCTGCTGACGTCATCACGTGCTCCCACAGCCCATCGGGCGTTCCAGCCTGAAATTTGAACAGGTGAGTTTATAAGCATCCAACTTGAAAAACCGCATCATGCCAATTAAAATGTGAGCATCCACAGGAATAAATAGTTCCAGATTCTATCATTGATCGGAGACCCGATATTCCGCCGAGTGGAGAAGAAAGCGGCTGTCCTACCTTCCTATATTTATATTTACCTTCTTCTTATGAAGGGAATATATAATCAGACTCCAGGAGGCTAAAGGTTAAATAATTCCAAATATAGCGGGACCGGCTCACTCTGAAACTTCCAGGCGTGGTCCTCCGCCCTCCTGTGACATCACCAAAAAGTAAAAAAGAAGGAAAGCGTCCACTGAAATTTCATCTTCCCTCCAAACTCGACACTAGGGAAGATCAGGCATTAGGCCATTTTCGTGGCGCAAACCAAATTCTGCTGTTTTCTTCTTGTTATTATTATTTTATGTTATAATTGGCCAGGAAAATATTATGAAGAGTTAGGAAAGTTAGGAAAATTTAGTTAAGTACGTTCAGTTCTGCAAATAACCATCATACAGGAATAGTATGTCGCTTGCGGAAGATCTCGCCTTGTCCGACAGCTCGGAAGAATCGGCACCTGCGAACATCGGCAAGAAATATCCGTGTACTTCCTTATCATACGACGGACAGCCATGCAAGTGTGCATTTTCCAGAAACTCGGACTTGAAACTTCATGTCAATCACGACCATTTACTTCAGAGAGCATTCTGTGTGGACTGCAAGTACCTATATTCTGCCACGCGGTACGGTGTAACACATGTGTTATCATTTAAGCATCGTGTGTTGTTGGTTGTGACATTACAGCCCGGTGAGCAGACTGAGGACATAGATATCCTCACGCCACACTTTGAAAATAGACTTCCAATTGTAGTAATTACGACCGGAAAGATGGCCAAAACTAAGCAAACGAAAAGACGGCAACCTGACTTTCCACAAGTAGCTTTGGCATCCGCATCCGCAACACAGCCAGCCAGCTCAGCACTCCAGCAACCATCACCACAGCACTGGAAGCACCTGCAAGAACAGCACTGGCAGCACCTGCAGCATCATTATTGACACCAACTGTAATATCCGCACTGGCAGCACCCACAGCGACCACACGGCAACACTCAGCATTACGACACCATCCGCATCCGTGATAGGACAGCCAATTTCGGTAGTGATAACAACTGTGAAAATCCATGATTCAGTTTTACAGGACATTTCAGACAGTTCAATATCTCAGCTCAGTTTAGTTATCGACGAGGAGATAAGTCTCACGGAAGCCGCCATCACCACTACAGCACCGCATACCAGCACGCCAACATCCATGTGCAGCACCATAATTCCAATAGATCCTGCCATTAGAAGTCTACTACGCCAGACAGACCATACTCGGGGAAACGACGCATAGCTTACCAACCCGAGATCCGAGCGATACCCATAGCATCCGCGAGTAGACTTCTTCAGGCTGTAAATATTAGGAAAATATCCGCAACCACTGGAGTGACACTATCATGCAGCATCTCTGTGTCATTCAGCTGACCTCAAGCAAGCACCACTACCACCACAGCAACCACCAGCAACCATCAGGACATCACCCATCATCGTCACCACAACCACTAGTGCATCCACCAACTTATCTGCAACTTCATCGAACTTGAGCGCTGCAAACATTATTAACATAGATAATGTAATGTCAGCATCAGAAGACCACCCATCATGGCCATCAAGCACGAGTTGTGGGACCTAAATTCATTGGTGTAATTTCTCGGCAGACGTTTGTGGACATTATTGTCGTGGATGCAGCAGAATGTGTGAATAGGTGTGTAGAAGATAGAATTATTATTATTTTATTTTTTAAATACTTTTGTTATTATTATATGGGTTTTTATAAATTGAAACGACATCCCTTGGCTGACTACGGTCATCCAACACAGATACGCAAATTATGTGTCTCACCAAAATAATCGCTGCGGATTCCTGTGTTGTAAACACATCATGTGCGATGTAGGTACACAGCACACCGCAGTGAATATGTCTTTATTCCCGTCATGCTGGGGCTGCTTGATGAACCAGTTTATTATTATTATATACTATTTTTAAAATTATTTTTCTTCTCGTGTTAGAATGACAAGACGGATTTTGGATAGCAAGAGCTATCCATGTGGACACGCCAAAACGGGCTGCACTGTATACATACCTTCATATACTCGGTATGCATACATAATTACTGTTACATTCACTGTGATATCACTACTGTATATTTTAGATACATGTTTTCTTATATATTATATTTTTATATAACTTAATTCAGGTACGTTGGAGCTTGGGCATTCTCAGCGGAAATTTAATTACCTGTCACCAAGAGAACGCCCATGCGAGCTATTGTTTTAGCCGTAATCGTGGTATTAACTCAATAAAAGAGCACGCACCGGAAAGTGAAAACAAAAAAAGAAAGGGGCCAGAAAAATAAATACCAGGCCAAAAATCAAAACTAAAAGTATGCCTCCCTCCCAAACTCTTTCACACCTCTATGTGCGCTTCCCTGATACGCGCCTACTCGAGAAGTCTATAATTCTCGCCTAACGTGCTCCCATGCTTTTGATCCGCGATACGTTATTGCTTGTCACTGGTGTTAAACTAGGAGGGGGTGGTGTAGCGTGGATCGGCTGGATGGGTATGGGCCGTCCCAGCTAGGCTGGGTACGGAATGACCGCTCCGGGTACATTCAGAGCACACACCCCCCCCCCCCCTTGTGTAGGATAGTACGCTTGTATAAAGCCATATGAGAGAGGTTTTCTATAAAATGTCTAAGTTCGTGAGATCGTGTAGCACACATGCGTGCGTCAGAGCTTCCCTGACAACGTGTCAGCGTTGGGAGAGAATGTGTACCTCAAGTGTACCGAGTTAGTGCAAGTGATTTCTTTAAATCGCTCCATTCTCGCCGTTCTTGGTAGCAGTCAGGACCAGAATGAGACGAGGATTCCAAAACTGTCAGAGTTACCCGTAAATGGCTCATTGAAATTATTTTCAAAATATTGCTGGGACGTCGTAATCGTGTGTATGTATTAAATGAATGGGGAATGTGCCTATCACATGATAGCATTGACTAAATTAAGTTATGGACCGCCATACCGGTGATACCAATAGATGTGATGAGACCATGAGGTTCAATCTCGGCGGCAATGATCGCATGGCCTCACTGGAACGTTATCATTCCACCGACTCTAGAAGCCGGTCTTTGTACTTTTCGGCGAGTCACGATACAGGATCCGTAACCCCGAGAACCGTAGCTAAGCAGCCCTCCCGCGCATCCTGTACATGCGGTGAAACGGAGTGGAGCAACACAACGGACCAGTGTGTACCCCCGCGAGCTACATTTTTAGTTGGCTTGAGTGTTTCCGGGTTTATGGTTTACACACCAGAGTTCATTTTATTTACTGGCAAATAAATCACGCTAATTCAAAGCCTACGCTGGTCAAAACTGGTCTGAGCAGTGGTCTTGAGCAATGTCCATTTGGAGGCGAAAAGGAAACTATTCTTGAAAATTTAACATTCTTAATGTCTTGCTCGATAACTGAACCAGTCATTCTAGTGCTAAGCTTTCAAAAACTATTTGTAAAATTTCAAGTATAGTCTTCTCATCACCTGTGAATGAATATTCACTATGGAAAGATTTGGATGGAGACACCCATGTCTAGCTATAACCCACCCATTTCTAATTAAGCACTTTTTAATTTATATATGAAACTTTAAAACCTGAATTCCAGAATCAAATTCAAGGGATGACCTATACAAGTAAGCTGTTGAATATTTTGAAATTAATTTGATTAAGAGCTTTTACTGCCAATGGCGACAACAGCTCTCAATCAAATTAATTACGAAATATTCATCAGAGTGTTTCTTAAATAATAAATTAATGAAAGAGATAGAATTCATACATGTATATCATTTGTGACCGACTATTGGCATCTTCTTGATGGACTTGCGCAATTTTAATTGTGATACCAGCGAGTAAGTGACGTAATTGATATTGCCCTCCATTTTCACCACTCTGGACCCTCAAGTGCCTAACCTTTTAATGGTCAAATTTAGTGAAGAAAGTGTAATTATTTTCTTTTTGAATGTCCATTTACAGGCTAAGAGTATATAATTTTTGAAAATTTATAGCTGAACTGACTGCCTCGGTTATTGAGCCAGTCATTCCAGTGGTAAATTTTCAAAAATTGTATTCTGTTAGCCTGTAAATGGACATTTCACAAGAGCATAACAAAGGCCGTTTTTGGCCGGTATGACCATTAAAGCATTAACTCTCTAGCAAGAAACATGGCTTCAATTCTATAGCTTACAGTCTTTGTTGAGCCTGGGCATGGTGAAGAAAGACAGGAACATATCTTACATATCTATTCTTATAGTCAACGCGCATAATTATCTCCCTTAGCATGTCTAAAGCCATCGACAGTTGCACAGACGAGGGATGTCTTATTCTCTCATTACTCTGGCTGTTGATGTTTAATGTAAGCTTTGTCTCCATAGCTGCTTGTATCACACTCGTTGAGGTAAGTGTACGCATCATAATTACCACCCTTAGGCAGGGACAGACCTGGCTTTCACAAATGATTAGCCAATAGATTAGCCAACTACAGTTTTTCTTAGCCGAATTGTAACAATTTTAGCCAATGTTTTGCAATGTATACAATCCATCTCAGTTAGGTGACCATTTCAACTGAACACTACACGCGATTAATACAAGATTAGATTGAATATTTTGAAACTAATTTGCCTGGAAGCTGTTGCTGCCTAAGGCAGCAACAGCTTCCAGTCAAATTAGTTTCAAAATATGTTCAACAGCTGCCCTATATGGGTGTTTTTAATCTGAGATATTGGAATTTCAGTGTTTATTTGGTCACAATAAAACATAATATAAGTATTTGTTAGTTCTTCACAATGAATCTTAATGGTTATCTACTTAGAAAATATGTATAATAATATGATTTTAATCATTAGCCATATATTTAGCCAATCCTACTTTCTATTATTGAGATTTCAATTTTACTAGCATTTGATTAATTGGCGAATAGGTAGGTCGGTCCTGGGTTAGGGAAATGTAGTCCTTTATGATTTCTCAATGCTGTCTATTTGTAGCATCCCCACCCCTAGGCATGCACGATAACGTGATTAAATCGAAAATCATGATTATGTTTTAAATTGTGAATTTATATGATTAAAAATTAGATAATCGAATAATGGTGAATGTTTTCTATTGCATAAAATATTTCAAAACCTAACTTAACTTAATTGTCATGAGAAAATGACATTTTTGATGGAGAATGTATGTCCATTTGCAGGGCAAGAGAAGAGTATTTTTGAAAATGTATTACTGGAATGCCTGGCTCGAGAATCAAGCCTGGTATTCCAGTGATACATTTATAAAAAATAGTCTTCTCTTACCCAAGTTCAAGTTCAAGTTCAAGATTATTTATTTTGATATAGAATATACATTTACAGTTTCACAACAGGTAGTCCACCAAAGGCAGAGCCTATGTGGCGGTGGACCCCTACATATAACATATAACATATAACAACAACAGTATAGGACATGAGAATACTGAATACATACGGTTAACATGTTATAGTCCTATATATACATATAGTTAACTGTCTCGCTGCCAAGCCTCTGCAGTCTACATTTTCCATGGAGCCTAACTCAGGGTATGCTGAGTACCTCTAAAACAATTTGACCAAACGTTGTCGGTGGCTAAGCCACAAGCAACTTTCAGTCACATTTTTCTAGAATACTCAGCCAATCCAGAGTCATTGCCAATTGGAGTTATTGTCCGCTTCCAGCAGTCCAACAGTTAATAGACGTATGACAATTTACATTTTTACAGGGAAAGACATGACAGAGGGATGTGTGCTTATCTTGCTTAAGTTAATAATTCTATATTACATATTCTTATTATCAATGACAAAGTATTTTTTAGGCTGTGATGGTAGAGTTAGTTGTTTGGTAGTTACCATTATGACAGATATTCTTCTTATTATTAATATTATTATTATTATTATTATTTGTTCTGGTGACTGGGTGCAAGTATGAGAATAGCATGCCATGATGGTGTGTGTTTTCCAGAGTCTAGTAGGTTTCTATAATCTTCTTTTTGATATTCTGCTTAAAGTACTGTAGCTTTATGATGGCTGTGCGTGTGTTTGTGTCTGTATTATTCCATAACTGAATTGCTTTGTATGAGGGTTTTTGTTGTGCTGCTTTTGTTTGGTGGTGTGTTGAATGGAGGTTATCTCTTGTTCTTGTGTTGTGAGGATGCAATTGTGTATTGAGCATAAAAATGTTAGATAAGGATGAGGGTAAGTTGCCATTGTGGAAGTCCCTTAAGATTGTGTATAGTTGGAGCCCTCCTATGTCCTCAAGTTTTAAGACCTTTTCTGATTTAAAGATATCCTGGCCACCTGCTGTTTGTGAAAATAGTTTAATAGATTGCTTTTGCAGAGATTTTAGTTTTTTTAGTCTAGCTTGAGATGTATTAGTCCAGATAGCATTGCAGTAGGTGATGTGAGGAAGTATCATTGTGCAGTACAGGGTTTTAATAATATTAGGTGTTAGATAGGGTTTCAGTCTGCGAATGATGCCAATGCTTTTTGCTACCCTGGTAGTAATAATTTCAATATGCTTCTCCCATGTTAAATTTTTGTCCAGATATACTCCTAAAAACTTAGCATATTGTGCTTCTTGAATTATCTGGTTGTCGATATAGAGGTTTGGGAGAGCTATTTCTTTTAGTTTCTTAGATTTTGTGAATAGTATATAATTAGTTTTTGATACATTTAAGGACAATTTGTTTACTTTAAACCAGTCTATTAATTTTGCCATTTCATTATTGACATTTTTGTATAGAATTTCTATATCCTTGTGGCTGCAGAAAGCATTTGTGTCATCTGCAAAAAGTATTAGTGAGAGATGTTTGCAGACTTTGGGTATGTCATTCATATATAGGAGAAACAGCAGGGGCCCAAGAACTGAACCTTGGGGAACACCACAGACTATATTTTTGTATTCAGAGATAGCCCCATTGAATTGTACACACTGTTCCCTGTTTGACAGGTAACTCTGTATCCAGTTCAATGCAGTACCTCTTATTCCATAGTATGCAAGCTTTTGCAGTAAAATTGTATGATCAATTGTATCGAAGGCTTTGGAAAGATCCAAGAATACACCTAGCGTATGTTCATTATTCTCAAGGGAGGTTGATAATTTTTCTATCATATCCACAATGGCAAGCATAGTAGAGTGTTTTTCTCTGAAACCATATTGAGAAGGATATATGATTGAGTTTTTGTTTAGATATTTAGTAATTCTACTAAAATACAGCTTTTCTAAGAGTTTTGAGAAAAGTGGAAGTACCGAGACTGGCCGATAATTAGTAAAGTCAGATACATCTTTAGCTTTGTATATGGGTGTCACACGTGCAACCTTTAATCTTGATGGAAATACTCCCTGTGTAAGTGAGAGATTACAGATGTGGTCCAATGGTGTTAGTATTTCTGTTACACAGTGTTTAAAAATTTTCCATTTGAAATTATCGATTCCGGCACTTTTAGCTGTGTTAATTTGCATTAGTATTTTGTAGATTTCGTGAGTATCTGTTGGATTTAGGAAAATAGAGTGTTGATAACTACCTGTTAGTTCTTTTGAAGTCCCTAACAAATCAAACTAAAGAAGTGCTACTCTGGAGATAATGGTGAAGGCCTCCCACTCCCAGTTATATCTACAAAGTAAGCATTGTAAATCTGAAATTCCTACCAATGGACCTTTCTAAAGACCTGCAGTTTTCGTCATTAATATTCCTTTGTTGTTATGTTTTAGTAATTTGTATCCAAGCTGATTAATCAAGTAATCACGATAATTTTTTAATGATCGATCGCGATCACTCAACACAATAATCGCACAAGCCTACTCACCCCGCTTGAAATCATCCTCAAGGCCTGACCTACACCCTGGTGTCTGCTTGAAGTCCCAGTATTTAAATGTATGGTGTTGAGAAATGGTTTTGCAGTCCGAATCTGAAGAGTAGGAACAGTATTACAAGGGGACTCCACTATTAGGAATTTCAGATTTACAATGCTTACTTTGTAGATATAACTGGGAGTGGGAGGCCTTCACCATTATCTCCAAAGTAGCACCTCTTTAGTTTGATTTGTTAGGGACTTCAAAAGAACTTCATAAAAGCATGTGTATTGTACTAAAGAAGCTAATATGTCCAGATTACTGCATAGCCTTGTTAAACCTTGATTGTTAAATGTAAAATCAATAGTGTTAAAAGTGTTTAAACCTTGATTGTTAAATGTAAAATCAATAGTGTTAAAAGTGTTTAAACCTTGATCGTTAAATGTAAAATCAATAGTGTTAAAAGTGTTTAAACCTTGATTGTTAAATGTAAAATCAATAGTGTTAAAAGTGTCAATGAACAATAAGTGATGGTGTCATAATCAGACGTAGCAAACCTATAGACAAGCGTGACATGCTGTAGGGGTGTAGGATAAGTTGCAAGTCAAGCAGTAAATTCTGAGAGAGAGAGTCACATAGCTAATATACAATCAATGTTTCCAGTTTTAGCTATGTCCTACCAATCCCTAGTTAAGCTCTACCAATGCTTCGCGCGTGTTGGTATAAACTGACCCCTGTACTTTCTGAACCTCAATTTCCAGAAAGCTATACATGTTAGCTGTTTAATATTTTGAAACTAATTTGACTGGGTGCTGTTGCTGCCTATGACAGCAACAGCGCCCAGTCAAATTAGTTTCAAAATATTCAACAGAATGTTTATTAAATAGTAAAGACATACAATTCGTACAACGTTTCGAACTATTACATAAGCGTTTAAGATGAACTAAATCAAATCATTTATGCTGTAATTGATTATGATATCCTCCTCCACATCACACAATTGATTATGACATCATATGATGGATGGATAAACTGGAAAGATCCATTGCAGTACAATCTACTATAAGCAGTTAAATGTTGTTCTTTTGTATTTTGACACCAAAGTCGGGTAAATCATTGGGTATTAGTCCCCTACCGGTAAAAATAGGGGTGGACTATAGGTTTGCACTCTGTCTGTCCATCTGTCCATCTGTCTGTCTGTCTGTCCGTCTGTCTGTCCATCTGTCGCACTTGGTTTTCCCGCATTTTTTTTCGCAGTCCTTCAAGGTATTCAACTGAGAATTGGTATATTGCTTTGTTATGAGAAGTTACAGACCAAGTTCGAGTTTCAGGCGTATGCGTCAAATTTTTATGTAGTTATGCCCCCTTTCGACTTAAGAAATACAAAAATATCAGCTTTCCGCACTTTTTTTCCCGCACTCCTAAAAGATATTTAAGTGAAAATCAGTACATCGCTTTAGTATAAGGAGTTACAGAGCAAGTTCGAGTTTCAGACATTTTCGTAAATTTTTCATTGCGTTATTACCCCTTTCGACATGAAATACGAAAAATATTAGTTTTCCGCACTTTTTTTCGCAGTCTTTCAAGATATTATACTCAGAATTGCTATATTGCTTTGTTATGAGAAGTTACAGACCAAGTTCAAGTTTCAGGCGTTTGCGTAGATTTTTGATGGCCCCCTTTCGACTTAGGAAATATGAAGGAAATATCAGTTTTCTGCACTTTTTTCGCACTCCAAGATATTTAAGGAAAAGTCGGTACATCGCTTTAGTATAAGGGGTTACAGAGCAAGTTCGAGTTTCAGACATTTTCGTAAATTTTTCATGGAGTTATGCACCTTTCGACTTATGAAATACAAAAAATATTAGTTTTCCGCACTTTTTTCGTAGTCTTTAAAGATATTATACTGAGAACTGCTACATTGGTTTGTTATGAGAAGTTACAGATCAAGTTCGAGTTTCACACGTATGCATAAATTTTTGATGGAGTTATGCCCACTTTCGATGAATAATATCAGCTTTCCGCACTTTTCGCAATCCTTCAAGGTATTTAAGAGAAAATTGGTACATCGCTTTAGTATAAGGAGTTACAGAACAGAGTAAGCTCGAGTTTCAGACATTTTCGTCTGTTTTTCATGGAGTTTTGCCCCTTTCGACTTATGAAATGTTAAAATATTAGTTTTCCGCCCTTTTTCTCGCAGTCTCAAGATATTCAACTGAGAATTGGTCCATTACTTTAGTATGAGAAATTACAGACCAAGTTCCAGTTTCAGGCGTTTGCATCATTTTTTGATGGACTAATGTCCCCATTCGACTTATGAAATACAAACATATCAGCTTTCAACACTTTTTCCTTCTCCTTCACCATATATAACTGAAACTTGGTTTATTGCTATGTTATGAGAAGTTACAGATCAAGTTCGAGTTTCAGCTGCTTCTGTCAATTTTTAATGGAGTTTTTAACTGTCAATCTCTAAAGCTTTATCTCACCAGGTAGGGGACATGTATTGCAAAGCAATACTTACAGAATGCTTGTTGTAAATAATATGTTCTGTATTTCACTGGCTAGCCAGTCGCAGCTGGATCTGGTATTCCTGAGATTAAGTGCTATTTGAATGGTGTGAAGGTGCCACATGTCGGTCGTCTCAGCACACTCCTGGCTAAAGCTATTGGTGTGCTTTTCAGTGTCGCAGGAGGTAAAGGGAGGATGTCAAGAGACTTAGTATTTATAATTTAAAATTTAAAATACATGTTTAATAACTAGCATCTTGAATTACCTTTAAATCCTTTACCTGTTAAATCTGCTCCCAAAAATTTAATTTCACTTCAAGAGATATACTTACCTCCCTAACACTATGATATTTCCTAAATACCAACCTTCAGTCAATAACCCCAGATTAAAAAAGATAGGTAGCCTTATTGGGCAAGTAGACCGGTGGCAGTCAGCCAGATGCCTGCCCCAACCTCGCGCATGCGCAGACTGTCGCTGCCTCTTCCTTGACTATTGGCCTGAATCACATGCTTGTGTTTTTTACCCACTAGCTAAGTTTTGCTCAATTTTCCTATCTAAAGTTGTTTTAGAGTCCTAGAGATAATGTCTGATCAGTTTAATTCATCTGAGGCCACGCCAGGACCGAGTTGTCAGGTGAACTCTAGTACAATTATGTCCTGATTACGTCTTAATTACACGGTGTCACCTATTTTCGTGACGTGTTATAGACATAATAGGCGCCCAGAAAACTGGTAACTTTATTATCTGGCGCCATAAAATGGTAATATCGCTATGATTGTGTCCACAGGTTTCTGTAAGGATGTTTGTACACATCTAAAGAGGTTTGTCTTCACTATTTCCCTATAAATGTTAGGAAAAAAGACTGCCAAGTGTGATAATAGGCTCCCATGAGAGAGAGAGAGAGAGAGGGAGGGAGGGAGGGAGAGAGGGAGAGAGAGAGAGAGAGCTTGCCATTATAAGTAAGTGAGTGGTGATGAAGAGTGGTTGTCTGGTGGAGTTTCCATGAGCTGGATGTGGTGTTATGCCTTTGCTAAAGACACAGTTACTCTAGTTATGCTTTATGGCTCTGTAAATACTTGAAATTATTTGTAATTATTTGCTGCCAATATTCTTTCAGTCATACTGTTTATCTGTATCATTATCATGAGCTATTACTGTGTTCACATTACTGTTTAGTATTCATCTTACATCTGGATGTTGTTCTGTTTCTTTTATGGAAATTATGACGTCATAATCAACCTTATTATTATTTTTAATAATAGGGGGGGAGATGAAAAAGACAATAAAAGATTTGGTACCAGAGCTGCTTCGCAGCATGCTCCCTGGGCCGAGTACTTTATTGTCTTCTTCATCTGCCCCGAGCAGAAAATCCCCACCGCTGATTCTGGTGTCCATCGTGATCCGTGGTCCGAATGTGTTTCAGAATCAGTGGTGGCTTCAGTAGATCTTGGAAGGCCCGCCGCCTTGCCAATGGATCCTGAAGCAGGTCTATATGGTCATGGCAGTAGGCTTGCAGCACCGTTAGATCTTGGTTGGGAGCTGCTGGACACAGGCTTGCGCCTAGAGTGTCCGCGCCCGAAAGGTACCGCCACCTCTTATGGTACTTTCCCTGGCCAGCCCAGCTTAGCGCTCTTTGCTAGCCCAGAGGCTGTGTATGATGGCCAGGAGGAAGAGGATTTTCTGCTGGGTTCACCCGTTGAGGCAGTGGACATGGAAACGAACGATTGTGTACCCCTCACAGATTTTTTCCATGGAACTACTCCCACAGGCGTTGCCTTCATGGCTCAAAGGGTGGCCCGTGTTGGAGTGGATGACCGCCGTTTCCGTATACCTCGGCTTGTGGTGTGGTGGATTACACCCCGCACGGCTCCTGGCTTTTCAGCCGTGGCGCAAGACATGCCTGCTCTCTCGGGCCCGCATGTATTCCACGCCCTGCCAAGAGTATCCATGGCTCCAGCCACGTTTACACCGGCGAGTGCAGTGGAGGATGACGAAGGTCTGCGCCTTGTCAAGCACTCACAGGTGGCACAGAGGAGGACTGGTCTGATGCGTGCCAATGGCTGGTAAGCGTTAGGCTAGAGCTCTGTGTAGAACAGTCGGCAAGCCAGCAGGACCAGTGCCCGTGCTTGGCTGGAAAGCCAGCTGTTACCACTATGCCATCTCTGCAGTTAGCAGAACATATAGTTGATGTGCTCACAGCGGCAGAGACGTCCAGTAAACCTAATGGACAGCTTGCAAAGGTCCCCCGCGAGGTGGTGAGGCAGTGTCGTATCGGTGCTGGCCAATACCAGTCATACGGTACAGTGCCAAAGCCAAGCGCTGATGATCGCACAGCGCTTGGCGAGGACACGTGGCCAGGCTTCCGTTCTGACACGGGAGCGCTGTGCTCAAGCTCCCTGCGCTCAGCAAACACCGCGTTGAGCGATGCAGAGAAGAGCTTGGGAGCATCCATAGCGCCGCTCTCGCATGTCTCACAGCTGTTACAGGGTGTAGTAACAGCATCTGCATCATGCCAAGCAAGCCCTGTCTCAGTACAGAGAGCCATCCAGGATGGTATTAACCTGGCTCTGGACTGTATGACTAGGGCAGTAACTAGAAGTGTCAGGAGGAGAAGCACATTTGCACTAGATAATTTGTGTCCGTCTCAGGATTTGTACAACAGGCTGCTATGGATGCCTATGTCAGGTGCTGGTCTCTTTGGGGGTGAGGGATGTAGACACCTTCAGGAGACAGTCACTCTAGTCAATAATCAGAGGGCGCTATGTGAACAATTTGAGGTGCTTCATAGGGAGCATGTTTGCGCAGCGCCCCCTGCGTACCGTCCACGGCAGGCCTGAGGTGGTGCTGGTCAAGTCAGAGGCCAGCCACCGGTGCAGCATAGGCCACGGCCATGCCAGCACCAGCCTGCAGTGGGAGGGGGCAGGCACGGGCTCCTCAAGCGCAGCCAGCCAGGCAGCCGCCCACGCATTGAGGTGCACAAGGTGCGGGCTGTGGGGCAGGTGGCGCAGGTGGCGCAGGCCATGGCGCGCGAGGATCTGGTCGTGGTAATCGTGCCTGATGGGCCGATTTCCACAAGAACCAAACCAATGCTAGAACCAGAGACAGTCCCACTCTTGCACTGCTTATGTCCACCTCTCTCCCTAGGTGGACCCATGGGAGGTCGATTGACCTTCCGCAAGCAGGAGTGGGAGTGGGTAACCCAGGACCGCTTAGTCTTGCGATGGCTTTCAGCCGGGTACCAGCCCGACTTGGTGATAGGCCCACCATCGCACCTGTCTCTGGTTCCAATCTGGACTCAAGTTCCAAGAGATCCAGATCAACGGTTGTGTATAGAGGAAGAGATAAACTCCCTCATACAAAAAGAAGCAATTCAACTGGCGCAAAATTGCCCGGGCTTCTATTCAACCATGGTTTTATTGACAAAGAGCACTGGAGGGTGGAGACCAATTCTCAACCTCAAGCCATTGAACAAGTTCTTAGACACACTGAGTTTCAAAATGAAAACCTGCAAAATGGTGTTGGCATGGTTGGAGATGGGAATGTGGACGGCGTCAATAGATCTGAAGGATGCTTATTTCTACATTCCAATTGCAAAGAGTTTTCGTCGGTACCTGAGATTCACATTCCAGGGCTGACAGTGGGAATTCAAAGTTTGAGTATTCGGAATTTCCACAGCTCCTCGGGTCTTCACCAGGGTCGTTCTTGCAATAACAGCATAGCTCTACAGGAGAAGCATAGCAGTCCACACTTACATAGACGATTGGCTGTTAAAAGCACACAATCGGGAAAGTTTGCAGCAAATCTGGAGATAGTTTTTGAAAACTCTCACAGACTGGATAATAAACTTTCAGAAATCAGAGCTGACTCCATCCCAGAAGTTTGTTTACCTGGGAATGTTCTTCGATCTAGAGATAGGGTATGTTTATCCTACTCAAGAGAGAATAGAAATACTCTTCTCAGTAATACAATCAGTGTGCAACAGTCATCATGTACTGGCATGGGTTTATTTGAGAATAATGGGGTTGATGGTTTCTCTGGAACCAGTCATTCCACAGGTGGCCTTGCGCAGGCGGCCTATCCAGTTATTTCTCATGACACAGTGGACCCAGAGGACAGGTTCCCTGGACTCAGAGGTGTCAGTGTTGGAACCTCTTATTCACTGATGAAGACAGAATCTCCTGGCGGGTGTGATGCTCACCCCACCCCACCCTCAAATAATGATGTACACAGATGCATCAATGGAGGGATGGGGGGGGGGGGCTTGCCTGAAAGAAGCCACAGTATCAGGGCTTTGGAATCTGGATCAGTCACAGGAACATATAAATCTACTGGAATTACGAGCAGTAGTTCTGGGCCTGGAACATTTCTTAAAGAAAGTACAGGGCAAGATTGTTCTAGTTCGATCAGACAACTCAACAGTAGTGACTTACATAAACCGCCACAGTGGAATGAAGTCACCCAGTCTCTGTATGATGACTTGGAAACTGCTTTTCTGGTGTCTAGATCATATGATCACTTTGAAGGCAGTTCACATTCCGGGAAGGCTAAATCTGTTAGCAGACTCATTGAGCCAAAGGATGAGTGTTTTGTCTATGGTATGGCAACTAATCAGTGTCTGGCGGATCGTCTGTTCGACCACTGGGGGAAACCCAACATAGATTTGTTCACAACAAACATGAATGCGAAGATGACAACATACATCTCTCCGATTCCAGATCCAAGTGCTTACGCGACAGATGAGTTAGCTATCAGTTGGGAAGGAATGTATGCATACGCATTCCCACCAGCAATCCTGATTCCGAAGGTTCTTCAGAAAATCAGGCAGGAGGAGTGCCAAGTGTTTCTGATCACCCCAAATTGGCCAAGCCGACCATCATGTATGGATATGCTGGACCTTCTGGTCTGCAAATCCGGTTCCTCTGCCTGTGATGGACAATATTATTTTCCAGGGCGAGTCCCTTCACAACAACACGTCAATGTTCCAATTGACTGCATGGATGTTGTCAAGGAACCTAAAGTTAAGGAGGGCTTTTCTGAGCAAGCAGCCATGTTTATGGCAAAAGCCAGAAAGGGTCAACCTCCAGAGCATATAACTATAAAATCAATAGATTTGCAGAATGGTGCTCAAACAGAGATGTTAATCCAATGGATGCATCTATTCAGGTAGTAGCCGATTCCCTCTGTCACCTGTATGATGCCTATAGCCTCAAGCCTAACTCTATTGCTGGCTACAAGTCAGCTTTGATGTCAGTTATCCCTTGCTTGGCTGATAGGGGAAGTGACCAAGTCTGTTTATTGAACACTAATAAAAGGCATGGGTAATCTAAGACCGAGAAATCCACCAGTGATTCTGTCTCGAAGTTTTTCTCTAGTGCTTCTAATGCTAGCAGATATACTCTTTGAACCACTAAGTGCCATTTCCATGAAAATGTTGACACTTAAAACTGTATTTCTAATTGCTGCGGCATCTGCAAGATGGAGAAGTGAGATTCATGCTTTGTCCGCCGAGGCAGACCGTTATGTGGTTACAGGGGAAGGCCTTAGGCTTCTACTAAGATGAATTTCATGGCTACAAACTGGTCTTTGAAATATCCAGGTCAACCAATTATTTTACCACCTTTGACTAGGTTTGATCCTAATTCAAAAGCATGGTGTCCAGTCCGCGCATTAAACAGGTACAAACAACGTACACAGGAATGGCGGACGGACACATCCTTATTATGGTTGTCTTATATTGAACCCCATGGCAGGGCGTCAAAAGACACTATATCTGGGCGGATTGTGGAATGTATTCAATTTTGCCACAAATCTGCCACTGGTAAACAAGTTGACTTAGCCACAGCTCACAGTGTCCATGGCATAGTGGCGTCCACTGCCCTGTTTAACAGGGTGCCACTGGATGACATTATGTCAGTAGCTCAGTGGCACTGTGAGTCAAGTTTTACCGATCATTACCTCTGTGACACCACTAATCCTCTTGCCTTATCGATATTCAAAAGATGATCAGGTATATATATTGTAGATAAGTTGCACTTGCTGTCTTCAGACAGGACATTTTAATTGTGGAAACAACCGCATATTTGTGTATCATATTTCCTTCACTGATGTGGACTGGATGGATAAAGCTTACATGCATAAGGTCAGTACTA
This sequence comes from Chaetoderma sp. LZ-2023a, assembly GCA_034401795.1. Lineage (NCBI taxonomy): Eukaryota > Metazoa > Mollusca > Caudofoveata > Chaetodermatida > Chaetodermatidae > Chaetoderma > Chaetoderma sp. LZ-2023a. The sequence continues at coordinate 178,564,119 of CM067359.1, forward strand.
CATTTTGTTGTTACATAATTTTTGTCACGATGTATTACCCTTATTTAACAAGAATGTAATGGCACCTGTGTATTATGTGGTTCATTTATTGAGAGTATACGAAATGAAGTCTTTCATCTCGTGCCCTGTAGTACTTAGCACCAGTACTTAGAGAGCATATAGGACATTGAGGTCATAGCTTCTCCTTTTCCAAAAGGAGGGGGGGTGGAGCGCATATGACATATGGTCATTACTCTCACCATCGGTGTCACACCATTTCAGATGTTAGTGCTTCATGTGCAAAAAATGGGCAAGGGATGAGCTGGTCTTTTGACCTTACCTACCTGCTGCCAAATTCTCTTACAAACTCTGGCAATATCATAGAGTGTTAGGGAGGTAAGTATATCTCTTGAAGTGAAATAAACGAAATCACGGATTCAGCACCCAGTCAAATTAGCTCCAAAATATTCAATAGCTTACCCGTATAGTGTTCTAGAAATTGATAATCAGAGAGTTCAGAGGTGGAGTTACTTATCTCCCTAACACGGATCCGACCTCTCCGCCCCATAGAGGCTCGGTCTTCATGCTTTTAAGTTGCATGTGTCGGCCAATAGTCAAGCTGAGACAGTGACAGTCTGCGAATGCGCGAGGTTGGGGCCGGCATCCGACTGACTGTCACTTTTCTACCTGCCCAATAAGGGCACCTATCTATTTTAATCTGGGGTTATTGAGTGAAGGTCGATATTTAGGAAATATCATAGAGTGTTAGGGAGGTAAGTATAACTACTCTCTCGTAAAAAAAGAAATCCGTGATTTTGTTTAATTTTCTCATAGCTTCTGCCAATATCCAGGCCAAGAGAAGATTATTTATGAAAATTTATCACTGGTATAATATATATAGTTTTTCTAGTGGTAAATTGAAAAAAGTAGTCTTCTTTTGGCCTGCAAATCAGCATACCTCAAGTCTGCTGCAAAGTCTGATTCATGGCTTCGACCATTAAAGGGTTATGAAATTTTAAAATTATATTTACAAGGAGAGGAAAACGGAACTATCAAATGATGGTAATTGACTTTCGGTTAAATTCTTTTAAAATTAGACAGTATTTTACCTGTAGGCCGTAGTGGCTAATCAACTAAATGTGAATATAACTGAAATTATAGGACTGTCTGTAGAGGGTACTTATTCTCTCGGCATACACCTTCGCGCAAAGGCCCAGCAGCGTCACTAATATTGTTTCCCCCCTCTCTCCCCCCCCCCGAGTTACATTGTATTTGGCTGCTTTTTCAAAGTATTTCAATTTATTCCTGTTTTTTAATGGTGTTTATAGGTTGATTAAATTAATTAAAGTTGTCACTCAACAGCATTTGTTAGTTCCCTGGTGGTCCTCTCCTTTAATGAGGATGATGATCGTATTATTTAATGTTAATGAGTTTGAATTTCTACTTATTATACAAATATAATTATGGCCATTTTCGTAGTATGGAATGGCAATTCTATATACTCAAACATAGGCTATTTGCGCGGCAGACCATACTCAATGATGTCTAACTGGATTTGATGGTTGATGGCATGCCATCACAAATCCCCACATTCATAGTTGTAACCTTTTTACATCGTTCCCCCCCCCTCCCCCACCACTCTGTTGGCGAAACCTAATGTAAATGTCCACTCCATCCATAACCTAATGGGTAATTCATATACCAAATTTGGTTAAATTCCATCCCCTGGTTTCTGAGGGGCTGCCTTGTAATCGATTATTGCCCGCACACACGCACGCACCTACAGAGACATGGATTGCGACAACCTCTGCTATTGCTTGATATTGCATATCATTAGCTATTTTCTGTTGCTTCATTCCATTGATGCTTATCTTAGCTGGATTACATGTTTTTAAACCCTTTAATAGCCCTATGAACAGAATTCACTTTTACAAGTGTATCCATCGATCATATGACATCATAATCAACTATGTGATGTGTATGTTGACGTCATAATCAATACGTCATAATTGATTCTATTTGGCCCATCTTAAACTCTTAATAGTCTGACCTGTTGTATGAATTGTATGTCTACTATTTAATAAGCATGTTGTTTAATATTTTGAAACTAATTTGACTGGACATTGTTGCTGCCATAGATAGCAGCAACAGCTCCCAGTCAAATTAGCTCCAAAATGTTCAATAGCTTACCCATATAGTGTTCTAGAAATTGATGGTCAGAGCTGGGCGGAGCATAGCTAAAATTGAAAGGTCCATTGTAATGAAGGGTCCATTGCAATGAAGATGAGCTACGGCTAGTGAAACTACTGCTTGCAGATACCAAGCTCAGAGTATGAGTCAAGTCAGTGAAGTCTGTAGAGTTTGAGACATCAATCGGCCTATCCCCTGTGCTTTTCACCTGTTACCTGGCTGATGCATTAAAATCTGTGCGGGAAAGTTCCACAAGACCAAACCCCGCAGTGTCAATACTGGGCATGCCGCTAGAGATGGAATATGCCGATGATGTGGACTTTATAGACGAGGAAAAGAAACCCCTTGACGAACTTCTGCCAATAGCTGCAAGCAAACTAAAAATTGAGAATCTCTATGAATCTCTATGAATGAATCCAAAACAGAGTTCACCCACATATACCTATCTACAAAGCATGAAACTAAACTAAAGAAAACTACAGCTGCAGAATACAGTAATCATACATTGGCTTCTTTTTAGCTGAGCCGTCTGCCCAGTGGTAAAGTTTTCAAAAGGAGTCATCTTCTTCTGCAAATGGACACTGAAAAAGTCCAAACTTTGATTTTCTTTAACACTCCTGACAATTAAATGATTAGTATCTAGAGTTCATTATTCTCATATTACAGGATTGTTTGTGGGCAAGGAGGGCCCTATGATACACAGTGGAGCAATAATAGGATCTGGTGTACCACAGGTAGAATATAGCACAAGTATTATCATATATATCATAACATAAGAGCTAGGTCAGAGCCATACACAGTGGAACGTTCTAGATTTAATTTCTCTGTCAGAGCCATTTCACATCATGAGAACATACTTACCTCCCTAACACTCTCGATATACTAGTATATCAGCTCTAAGTTCAATAATATTCAGAATTATAAAACGTTAGGTGCCCCTAATGGGCAGACGATGTACACAGTCATGTACATGTCAGACCCCACCTACTGCGCATGCACATACTGGTACTTCCGTTTTCTAATATACTGAACCCAAAAAGTTTAGCAACACTGAGAATATTACTGTATAAATGTTATTTAACAAAAACAATAAATTGATTCAAATACATTATTTAATTGATAGTTCATTTTCCAATTTGAACAACAGTCTCTTGTTACTGTAATGCTAGCATCGCGCCTTTAACACGGCATCATTCAACGGAAGGGTCCAATTTAAATAATGACACTGAGTTGTCAATACCGGTTGTGACCTCCGCGTGCATTAACCACCACCTGATGTCACGAAGAGGAATCGCATCCCATTCCTGGAGCAGTGCAGCTTCCAGCTCCCACATATTGTGAAGATGTGGATGGTTCTTATGCACCATACGGCCAAGAATGTCCCACACGTGTTCGATAGGAGACAGGTCTGGTGATCGTGCTGGCCAGTCCAACACTGGAACGTTGTTAGCCTCAAGGAAATCGCTGGTGACCCTAGCTGAATGAGGACGGGCGTTGTCTTGCTGGAACATAAAGTCTGCATGATGCTGCATAAAAGGGATGACAACAGGGGTGACAACTTCTTCACAATAATGTTGAGCCGTTAAATTTCCGCGATTCACAATAAGATCTGTTTTGCCGTTTTCATGGATTCCAGCCCACACCATGACACTGCTGCCACCGAATCTGTCGTGCTGAATGATGTTGGCTGCATCATACTGTTCTCCTAAACGTCGCCAAACCCGTTGCCTCCCATCCGCCACATCCACACAAAACCTCGACTCATCACTGAACAAAACGTGGCTCCATTGTTGAGCATGCCATCGCTGATGAGTTCTTGCCCATGCAAACCGATTCTCGATGTGACGCTCTGTAAGCGGCACAGCAACAAGTGGACGGCGGGCATGCAGTCCAGCATCATGGAGTATGTTTCACACAGTTTGTGCATGCACTGTAGTGCCGGTAGTGATGACGTCACTAAGTAGTGGTCTTCTCATGGTGTTGTTGCTCTCGGTCTGCCAGATCGTGGTTGGTCATTAACATGTCCAGTTTCCTGCTCACGTTGGCGGAGATGGGAAATGGTTGAGGCGTGAACATTAAAATGTCGAGCAACAGCGTGAACGCTCTGCCCAGCAGCGAGTCTTCCCATTGCTTCATGGCACTGATTTTTGGGTAGCCCTGGGCGGCAGCCCATGTTCGGTATGTTAAACCTTTAAGCGTTTTCTGTTAGCGTTCGTTATCTGCTTTTGCAATATGGTGAATTTTTGCCTTCGCTACCCGCCAATGTGGGCCAGTGCATGAAAAATGCATTTTCACATGCAGTAAGCGTGCGGCCGAGAAACGCAAGAAATGATTTGCACTTCTTCATGATCAGCGAGACATTACATTGACGAAACAGGCATGCAAATTTGGTTATAAATGGATGCATAGTTTTAATACAACAAATCAATCGTCACTGTTGCTAAACTTTTTTGGCTCAGTGTACATTGGCTGAGAGTCAACTTGTGGAAAACTTTCCATGCTCTTTATTGAGAATTTTCACTGTATATTATCATATTTAATTCAAAAAGGCTGATGCAAAAGTGTCAGAGGAGTCCTCCTCTTCATCCGTTAAGGCGATATTGTTCCATATATTAATTAAGACTTGTAACTTTTATATGTTACTGGTTTTCGTTTGCGGCCGTTTTGGCGTTACTGCGTTTTCAGGCGCTGGGAATCCTTGTTAAATTTCTCCCAGTGCCTAGGGCTATTAATCCCTTGTGCTTTGTGTTCACAGGTTCAACTTATGGATAGTAATGGTTCCTGTTCTTCTCTCGAAGGTTGTTCACGTCTCTTTTTTACTTTTCATTGTAATATGTCTAAGGGTTGGAGATATAGTAAATGAATAAAAGAAATATCTCCTTCCTTTTGTCCCATCCCCCTCATCTGGTCTACTGAAAGAAGAGTCTCGGCGGATGGATGGACGTCTTCTCCTGCACAAGAGGATGGTTTTGCCTGTGCTCAGGCTAAGGGAGTTTATTAGTTATGGCACATAATTATTTGAAAATATTCACAAATTTCCGCTGCCATTTGTTATTGCACTGTATTCTCTCTTGTGTGTGCATGGGTTCTCGAATATATATAATTTAATATCATATTATTCGGGAGTAATGAGTGTCTTTAGTCTCTAGATATTTCTTGCATTCATTTCTGATGTCCCCTCTCCTTGAAGGAGCTGTTGTATTGAGGTTTGATGTCGTAATCAACCAGAGTTTTTTTCTCTTTCCTTGATATCATAATCTTAGTTTAGAGAAATCTTTTGGATGTTTTTATCACCCTTTATTATGAACATGGAGAGATATCTAGATAGTCAATAATCTTTCTCTCTCATTCTTAATTTGGGATCCTGGTTGTGATTGGTTATTATTAACAAGAGACGTCAGCTGTCCCGTCAGTGTTGTCTGTAATAAATGTGGGTGTCTTCTCTCGAGTTTGTTCTTGTTTTGTACTAATAGTCAAATAACAAGGTTTTGCAAACTATAATACTCATTGTCTTCATATGCCTTCCCTTTCTGAAGTCATGTCCATCATGCTTCAAGCCCATGAAGGCTAGATTCTTCCCCCCACCCTTGCCATCTTTGTTCAGTTTGTAGGCTGTCTAACAAATGTGTCATTTGTAAAGAGTTGGGAGGGGGGATCTAACCTCTGAATTCTTTGCTTTTCAGTCTAAGCTGATGGTTGAGGAGGGCAAGAAGGCAAAGAAGGATGATAAGAAGAAGGCCTCTAAGATGGGTAAGCTCAAGGCCTTCAAGGTTGAGTTAATGGATGAGATGCGCAGGACTTTGAAGGATCTGATGCCTGACATGCTTCGCGGCATGTTGCCAGGCACAGGTGTTTCAACTTCCTGTGCATCGACCTCAGTGCAGGTAGCCCCTGTCCCTGGATCATGCCCTACTGGCTCGGACAGTGTTTAGTGATCCAGGGGCGGCCGTCTTGGACCTAGGCTTGATGTTCGCATCGCCTGGTAATCCAGCGGCACGAGCAGAATCAGGCTGGACCCGACCAGCAGGCCTGACCACGATCACTCACGGAGTACCCTCATCATCTGCTTTCGGGCAATCTTCTGGTCAGTCTGGGATAGTTGTTCTTGCTAACCCAGAGTCTAACTTTCCTGACCAGGAAGATGATGAAGACTAACTGCTCGGTCCACGGGATGATCATGAAGACATGGATGCGCGCGTCTACACTCCTCTCATGAGGAGCGCGGCCATTTGCACCTATGGCACTGTTCCCTCGGGAGCAGGTTTCATGATTCAGCCTGTGAGCCGGTTTGGAGTGGACGGCCGCCCGTATAAGATCTGGGGTAGTAGCAGCCTCGTGCAGCAACAACCTAGCCCCGTGACAGTCCAACGAGCCATCCAGGATGGGATCAACCTGTCCTTGGACTGTCTGACTAGGTCAGTCACCAAGTCACTGAGGATGAGGCGCACTTTTGCGTTGGACAATTTGTGCCCGTCTCAGGAGCTCAAGTCGCGCTTGTTGCAAGCACCGATGGCAGGCCCTTGTCTTTTTGGAGGTGAAGTTTGTCGGCACCTCCAAGAGACAGTGACTTTGGTGAATAACCAGAGGGCGCTGCGCGCACAGTTTGAAGTGCTGCACAGAGAACACGTGCGTGTTCAGCCCTCGGCTGCTCGACAGCAGTACGCTCGTGGCATCGGCCATGCCGGCAGCAGCGTGCTGCTGTACATCTGCCAGCGCCTCAGGCACAGCCAGCCAGACAGCAGCCCATGCACCGAGGTGCATGTGGTGCTGGGCGCGGCGCGCGTGGAGCGGCACGTGGTAAACCAGACCTGATGGGCTAAAAGTTTTTCCGGTTACCACAGGTACCACTCGGGTGTTGTCACTCGTACCAGAGACACACCGACTATTAAAATTCATGGGCACCCCTTCAACCGTAGGTGCACCAGTGGGAGGTCGTTTGACTTGCCACATTCAGAAGTGGGAGCGGTTAATTCAGGACCACTTAGTCTTGCAATGGCTTTCGCGCGGATACAGCCCAGAATGGGTAAAAGGTCCGCCATTGCATCTGTCTCTGGTACCGGTCTGGACTTAAATTGGTTGTGCATAGAAGAGGAGATAGAATATCTAATTCTAAAAGAAGCAATTCAACCGGCGCAAGATTATCCGGGCTTCTATTCAACCGTGTTTCTTGTGACAAAGAACACCGGGGGTGGGTGGAGACCAATTCTCAACCTCAAACCTCTAAACAAGTTTATAGATACACCGAGTTTCAAAATGGAAACAATAAAATTGGTGTTGTTGGTGTTAGAGAAGGGGATGTGGACAGCATCAATAGATCTCAAGGATGCTTATTTCCACATTCCAATTGCAAGGAGTTTTCGTCGGTTCCTGATATTTGCTTTTCAGGGATGCCAATGGGAATTCAATGTTCTTCCATTCGTCATCTCGACGGCTCCAAGGGTCTTCACTCGAGTGGTACTTGCTATCATGGCATACCTCCACAGGAGAAATATAGTTGTTCACACTTACATAGACGTCTGGTTGCTGAAAGCACACAACCCAAAAAGTTTGACAGCAAATCTGGAGATAGTTTTGAAAACTCTCACAGATTTAGGCTAGATAATCAACTTTCAGAAATCAGAGCTGACTCCATCCCAGAGGTTTGTTTACCTGGGTATATTCTTCGATCTGGAGATAGTATATGTTTATCCATCCCAGGAGAGGTGGAAAATCTCCTCTCGTGCATTCAGTTGGTTTGCAGCAGTCATTATATTCTAGCACGAGGCTATCTGAGAATGTTAGGTCTGATGATTTCAATGGAACCAGTCATTCCTCAGGTGGCCTTACACAGGCGGCCGATTCAGTTGTTTCTCATGACTCAATGGACGCAGAGTTCGGGATCACTGGACTCGCACATTCAAGTGTTGGACCCTCTCATTCATCACCTTCATTGGTGGATGGAGAGAGGAAATCTCCTGGCAGGGGTCATGCTAACCCCTCCCCACCCTCAAGTAACGATGTTTATGGATGCATCGATTGAGGGATGGGGAGCTTGCCTGGAAGAAGCCACTATATCAGGGCTTTGGAATCTGGAACAGTCAAAGGAACATATCAACATCCTAGAATTCCGGGCTGTAATTTTAGGCCTGGAACACTTCTTAAAAGAAGTGGAGGGAAAATTTGTGATGATACATTCAGACAACTCTACAGTAGTGAGTTACATAAACCGCCAGGGCGGAATGAAGTTGCCCAGTCTCTGTATGATGACATGGAAGCTGCTTTGCTTTTGCATGGATCATATGATCACCTTGAAAGCAGTTCATATTCCAGGAAGGGTGAATCTGTTAGCAGACTCATTGAGCCGAAGGATGAGCATTCTGCCTACGGAATGGCAACTAAATCAATGTGTGGCGGATCACCTGTTCAATCAATGGGGAAAGCCCAATATAGATTTGTTCGCAATGAAGAAGAATGCGAAGATGGCGACGTACGTTTCTCCGATTCCAGATCCAAACGCTATCGCAATAGATGCACTAGCTATCAGTTGGAAGGGAATGTATGCATACGCATACCCTCCAACAATCCTGATTCCAAGGATTCTTCAGAAGATCAAGCAGGAGGAATGCCAAGTGCTTCTGATCACCCCGAATTGGCCAAGCCGATCATGGTTTACGGATCTGCTGGACCTTCTAGTTTGCAATCCGGTTCCTCTGCCTCTGATGGACAATATTATCTTCCAGGGCAAGACCCTTCACAACAATCCATCAATGTTTCAATTGACTGCATGGATGTTGTCAAAAATCCGCGATTAAGGAGGACTTTTCTGAGCAAGCAGCCAATCTCATCGCCAGAGCCAGAAGGGGTCAACCTCCAGAGCATATAATTATAAAATCAACAGATTTTCAGAATGGTGCTCAAAGAGATGTATCAATCCGATGGAAGCATCTATTCAGGTAGTAGCTGATTTTCTCTGTCACCTGTATGATGCCTATAGTCTTAAGCCTAATTCTATGGCTGGATACAAATCAGCATTAATGACTGTTATCCCTTGCTTGGCAAAGAGGGGAAGTGATGAAATGAGTGTTTTAAATACTCTTATTAAAGGTATGGGCAATCTCGGACTGAGAAATCCTCCACTGACACCGTCATGGAGTCTTTCTCTGGTTCTTCAGGTCTTGAGTGATAAACCGTTTGAACCACTTAGTGCTATATCTGTAAAATTATTGACACTTAAAACTGTATTTTTAGTTGCGGCAGCATCAGCCAGATGCAGGAGTGAAATTCATGCCTTGTCCGCTGAACCTGACCGTAATATAGTTACAGGTGAAGGCCTTAAGCTTCTACCAAGATTGAATTTCTTGGCTAAGAATCAATCTTTAAAATATCTGGGTCAACCTATTATGTTACCTGCCTTAACCAGATATGATCCTGGTGCTAAAGTATGGTGTCATGGTATGGCGTCAAGAGACACTATTTCCAGATGGATAGTAGAATGTATTCAATTCTGTCATAAGACAGCCACTGAAATTCAAGTAGATAGAGCCAAGGCTCATAGTGTCTGTGGTGTGGTAACTTCCACGGCATTATTTGATGGTGTTTCTATTGAAGACATTATGTCAGTAGCCCAGTGGCACTGTGAATCAAGTTTTACCGACCATTACCTTTGTGACACTTTATATATATATATATATATATATATTTGTAATTAGTTTTCCTCCTCTGCTATTTACAAATATCACATTTGTTGGTAGGGTATCCCTACTATTAGCTGGTACAATTCTCTTCATCTGGTGGTGGAAGAGATGAGTGCCGCGCCCAAGACATCAGAGGTCAGTATATGTGACCATTCTGGTTTGTTTTTTTTGTCTTGGGGATGGTGTCATATTTTTTATTTTTAATATGGTGATGGTTAATGTCTCTTAATTGTGTTTTTGTCAGAGATTTTTTTGAAAATGAAGCAATTCTTCTTTTTCCAATGTCTAGTAATACTTTTCATCAAGTATTAGAGGACGTGCTAGTCGTTTAGAGCAACGTTTTTCCCTAAACTTCCTCAGAAAGAGGGGGGGGGGGGGGGGGGGGGGGGAAGCGCATTTGCCTTTTGATCAATCTCTCTTCATCAGTCGCTTATCCGATGCAAAATTCTATTCCTGGTTGTGTTTTCGGATACAATTTCAGATGTTTTTAAATCTCTTGAAAATTCAAAGAGCTGGTCTTTTCGAGGGTGTGCTGGTTTTCAGGACCTTGCCTCCCTCCCGCCAAATTGACTTTCAAATTCTGGCTTTTATCAAGAGTGTTAGGGAGGCAAGTATGTTCTCATGTGAAATAATAAAATTTACCAAATTTCTTTTTCATGAGTGAGATGACATACTTACCTCCCTAACAGGATTCCGGCCTCTCCACCCCACGGAGGCCTGGTCCTTTGGTTATTTGAATAGTTGCTTCTATGTCAGCCAATATTTAGTAACGGAAGTACCAGTATGCGCATGCACAGTAGGTGGGGTCTGACATGTGCATGACTGTGTCCATCCACCTGCCCATTAGGGGCACCTAACTTTTTATAACTGAATATTATTGAACTTAGAGCCGATATACTAGTATATCGAGAGTGTTAGGGAGGTAAGTATGTCATCTCACTCGTGAAAAAGAAATTTGGTAAATTTTCTTATACACAGTGGAACGTTCTAGATTAAATTTCCCTGCATGATTTGGTAAAACTTGTTCATACTAACTTTCATAAATTGGTTTTCGTAATGTATTTTGTACAAGAGGCTGCTACAGCTCAGTTGGGACAGTATATGTGTTTGTGTAGGTCGCGGGTGTATGCGCTGGTCCGTTCTACTGCTCTGCTCTATTGCACTGCATGTACAGGATGCGCGGGAGGGCTGGTTAGCTACGGTTCTCTGGGTTACAGATCCTGTATCGCGAATCTCCGAAAAGTACAAAGACCGACTTCTAGATCCGGTGGAATGATAACATTCCAGTGAGGCCATGTGACCATTGCCCCCGAGATTGAACCTCACCGTCTCGTCCCAACTATTAGTATCACTGGGCTGATGGTCCATGACTCAATTTAGGAGTCTAGACATGATAATTAAGAAAAATATACTATACAAACAATGATACTCGTTTGTTAGCTTGTGAGAGAAAATATACAGTACATAGAACTAAGTTGGTGTCTTGCTAACATGAATTCGTCTGAGGTACCTCACTGATCCTTGTATATCCGTGAGGTATCCCTGCAAGGAGCATCCTAATGAGGCCACTTAATATGTTGTTTAATATAAACCATTATACCCCTAACACAGGGCTTCAAAAATGGCCATATTGTCCGGACATATCCGAGAATTGTCTTCGATGACCGGTAAATGTGATGTCCAGTCGGACAGCAATATATGTGTGGTACTAGTCCACTTTACGGGCCGCCGATAATGGCAGACAAAATCATGCAAAATATCGCAACAGACAAGATTTACCGAGATTTTAACCATTGCTAGGAATTCTGTAATGATGTCAACGGAATCCTTTTTATTGTACCGCGATTGGTTAATATCAATGACGCGTTAATGACATCACACCGATGCCTGTGACGCATCAATAGATAGCGTTAATTTAGATTCAATGTATAACGTCATTCTTAAAGGGCGGTTTTACCGTTTATTGTTAAAAGTAACAGTAAAATAATAAAAATATGAGCGTAGAAAAAGCGTGAATGGTTGCTGGGTGTTTGGAGGAGTTGAAAGAGAAAGTGGAAGGTGCTTCTTTGAAGTAGTGGAGGATCGAAAACAAGACACATTAATTCCTATGATTGAGAAATATATCATCAAAGGTACCACAATCATTTCAGATTGTTGGAAACCATATAATTGTCTAGCTGATCGCGGATATGAACATTTCACCGTTAACCACAGTAAAAACTTTGTAGATCCTATTACTGGGGACACATGCACTTTAGGGGTCCGTACTTCTTGGTGTCATTAGTGAGCTTGGTCGATAGACCCTACTCAAGACATTGCTTTTTCCTAGGCACCATTTTAATTTCAGAAATACAAAATATTCTTAACCTGGGGGTTCCCCTCAGACCCCCTGACAAGCGTTTGGAACTGATTAGATGCGTATACATCATGGGAATTCCTGAATATGTTATCAATAAAAGTACAGAATATTTAATATTACATGATCACAGCTATTGCAATTAAGGTAAGATATAAGAAAATTGCCCTTTAACTTTCGGGGGAATCCCGTAGCAACGATTAAATTCTCGTCAAATCTTGTTTGTCTCGTGAATATGTGTGACTTTGTCTGCCATTATTGGTGGCCCGTGAAGTGGACTCTATCCATATGTATTTTGTTAAATCATTGTGAATAAAAAACCCAGCAAATGTATCTAATAGAAGTTGCATGCAAATTTCAGCAGTTTGTGTAAATAAAAAAAATTTAAATGTATAAATGTTAAATAAAACGAGATTTGAAACAAAATTTTGCAATAACTTCGCGGAAATACCATCTAAATTACGTCACTTCCTTGTATGATACAACTATCAACGGAAAAAGTTATTTTAATGGGTACCAAATCTGCGGATCGGATTGAACGTATAATACGCGGTTACCATCACGAAATGATTCTATATACATAGGATATTCTGAGTTCCTGAGTCCAGTATATTAGGTCCATAAAATGCAGACAATTCTACCGAGTATTAATCAGCTTCCGCAGGAGGACGAGTTTACGCCGTCACTCTCGTAGCTACTCGAAACTCCCTATATATGTGGAATGAGCAAGTCTCTACCCGGGTACTAATATTAGCATCATCGCGCTACTCGAGTAATGACCTAAACTCATCATACAAAGGGAGACAATAAGCAGTAGCTGATGAATCCCGGAATTTCTATTGTATCTCAAATTTTATGTCAAAATTTGGATTAATTTTAATGGAATAAACAATGTTTATTAAAGTATGTGCAATATTTATGTAGTTCCAATTAATAATTTCACTCCCGCGATATACGGTACACATTAAGCATAGGCGTATCATGGTAAGATTTTCTAGCGTGAAATATGTTCTATTGTCGTGCTATTTTTTTTAATCACTTCAATTTTTTTCATGAAATATACATAATAGAAGTCCCCCCCCCCCCCCACCCGCCTTTACTCGGAGCTTTCGATTTAGAAAAATTTACAGCCCTGTCCTATTATAAGCCGCGGTATTAAATCATGCATTTTCTCTGGCCGCCACCCCACCCATCATGCACGCACGCACGCACGCACGCACGCACGCACGCACACACGATACTGTATTGGTAGTTGCCGCTTTTATTTATGCGGTCCTTCTGCTAAATCCTAAACTACCAGTTAGCTGTTAGATTTATATACTACATGTAGCTTTGGCTGCAAGTGGCAGGGATTTCTACCTATCTTTTGACACATGAACCTGACTGACGAAGATGCTCGGTTTCCCTAAGGTCACCTTCCGGAACATCTCCCTCAGAAAGGCAGCGAGCGGACCTGTTACGGAGTGACAACTTCAGAATCATAAAGATCTGTTTAGATATCACACCGCAACCACATACAACACCACTAGGACAAGTCAATATTACACAATCAATTTGAAAAGTGCATAATAGTTTAGGGCGGGAGTGAAAGGCAGATATCCATCTCCAGTGTCCTTCCCGTGATGGTGTGGTGGGTTCCAAGACCGCACCCAGTCACTGTACGGAGTTAGATGGAGATCTGCGTCCCATCCATCACCCGGTCTGTCAGGGGTGGATCATTTTAAGATCTGGCTCTGGGGAACTAAGATTTGCCTGTCATTAGGGTTAAGTTTTAGAATGCCCAGAGATGCACTGCTGGCCGGTTAAAGTAAATATCTTTTCGCAGTGCTTCCTACTTTGGCGGGGTTATCTATGCTAACTGGTATCCGAAGATACAGAGGTGTATGCGAAATCGGCACTTTGGTCTTCACTGCTTGGAAACCCCAATAGTTTCCCAAGTCGGATCATGCCAACGTGGCAATGGGAGTTCCAGACAATTAATAAGCCTTGCAGCTGCAGGAGCGTACAAAGAGACAACCACTCTATATAATAAGAGGCCCTATGGTATCTGGCCAATTTTACACAATCTGGTGCGGTGTTACATATCCGCTACATCTGGAAAAGAGGCTTACCCAAATGTCTCCTAAGGAGTGGTTGTCCCTAACTATGTTTAAACCTATCCTATCGAGCTAGAATAGCCAGGCTTAGTCGATCACATGTCAGGTTCGCACAATGAGACCATGAACAGTGACCTCGGTGTAAAATTGATGCTGGGGGAAAAAGTGATGCACATTTATTGTTGCTGTATAGTATAGCCTAGTGTACTGCGGTCCTAGTGTTTTATATAAAATAAACAAGACAAGTAACTAGGATGGCTACTGCCATATACATAAACTAACTATCACAGTATTGACAATAAATCAGGTCATAGGACCTTGTGGTGCTTGTTAGTCATAAGCACAAAAATAAGTATAATATATACATTAAAGATATAAATTATAAAATGCGGTCACAGATGACCGCACGGTACCTATTAGTCATCAATACCTGTAAAGAATTGAATAAATACAATAGCTAAATGAGTACCTATTAGTAATCGGTACAGAAAATGTTCATAAATCACTGTAGATGCTGCATTCCAGGTGAGGAACGCGAGATGGCACGACTCTGGAGTTGCTGGGAAATCTCCGCAGGTGAACTGTTGATATGGCTCACTCTCAAAGACGGTGAAGAAGAACGACTGTCGTCGGATGCCCATTAGATAGTCATAATAGCTTGTACATATAATTTAATGCAGATTGTTTTAGAAAGTTCCGTACTGTGTCGGAAGTTTGAAGGTTGCCCAAAACATAGAGGGCTACAGTAGAAAGTTATAATTATATTCTGCATGTACATTCGTGGGTACACCGTACACGGTACACCGCATAGCTCTTGCGGCATACCAGGCAGAGTCCCACCAGACTGCAGCCTAAAAGTTAATTAACACACGACATGCTGCACGGAAGTTTGATTGCCACTTTTGCGTGGTTCTGAAGATCTGACGAGTTGTCCACCAAGATTCACCACTCATTCTACGTACAGGAGAAATTACATGGGAGCTGTGAAGCCCATCCGCAGGAAGGCTCCTCTGAAGTGTTGGAAGTGAAGGACTCTTCTATTTAACTAGTTGCCCCTGGATGTCCATCTGAGGGCTTATAAAAACTTAGATGCGGATGCTCCGATTTCACTTCAAGAGTATACTTACCTCCCTAATACTTATTGATATTGCTAAATATCGGCTTTCACTCAATAAACACTCAGATTAAAACAGTTAGGTGCCCCTACTGGGCAGGGAGTCAGAGTGTAGTCTGGTGGATGCCAGCCCCACCACCGCGCATGCGCAGACTAGCACTTCCTCTTTGCTAATTTATTGGCAGGGAGTCTACACATGATTTTGTGCTAGAGCTTTTCTAAACTCTTTTCAAAGTCTTTTGAGTGTTATTTAGAAGTGATAACCCCTGATTAAGATGGCAGGAAGGAATACTTCGCCAATGGAGGGCCCAGGACCTATACATCAGGTGACTTCTAGTAAAATTAGTGAGTTTTTTCCCGGTGTAATGTGTTTCCGGGACTCGCGTTTACCGTGATAAGCGCCTTGTTTAGTTGGTTTATTTCAACTAGGTGCTATATAATACTAATCTCTCTTTGTGTTTATGTCCACAGGTCTATGTGAGGATATGTAATGGACATCACAGCATCAGAGAGTTTGTTTTTCTCCACCTTGGTTCCATTTCCTACTAATACTGTTAGGTTATCTAACCAAAAAGTCTATGTCCAGTGAGTCGGAGGCCTAGTATAAAGGTCTTCTCACTTTGCCCTCTTGATCCAACTCCTTCCCCTAAGGTGGAGAGTGTTAGGAGGCGTAGTCTTGGTGGAGTGCTCCAGGTCATCACGTTGAATGGTTTGTCTATACAAGGTGTCAGGTATCTAATTATTGATATGAGGTGATGTTAATTATTTTAGAGAAAATTAACTGTATTTACCATTGTTATCAGTATTTATCTGATGGGTGTGTAGTCGGAATGTCCATTCTGTACATGTTCTGGTTATGGATACAATTCGTCCTTGCACTTGGATGTTTGTTATGGATCGATTTTTTCCTGTCATAGGATTAATGACGTCATAATCAGCCTTGCTCTTTATTAACAATTAAAGTTTTGTCCAACGCTGGTTTTCAGATGATTATTGATCTTTATGATCATTTTCCCTCTATTTGAGTTGGTTTAAGTTTCTAAGCTTAACTAAGTTGCTCATAGCCCTCGTCCTTTGCCCTGTTTCAGAGACCTGGTTGCTCGTCCTGTGGACGTTTCTTGGAGGAGAGGTTTCTTCCTCATCTCTGCTATCAGTGTAGCCCCTGTGGTCCCTTGATTAATTGCGAGATATGTAAGCACTGGGGGGGGGGGGGGCGAACTAATGTCCGAATTCTTGTGCTTACAGGCGAAGGACAAGGTGGTGGAGGAGGAGAAGAAGAAGCAAAAAAGAGAGGGTGTGAGTAAGAAGGGTAAGAGGAAGGCCTCATCCGCGGTGGATATGGAGGCCTTCCGGACCGAGATGTTGGGAGAGATGAAGAGGACAATAAAGGATTTGGTTCCAGAGTTGCTTCGTGGCATGCTTCCTGGACCAAATCCTTTGTTGGCCTCATCATCTGCTTCGGAGCAGGTAATCCCCACCTGAATCACCTGTCCGTAGGCCGTTTCCGTTGTTCGTAGATTCAGAGGTGGCCCCATTAGAGGGGGCGTTCCACGACCCTGGGAGCAGGCTTGGTGCCGCGCCGAGGGGTCGTGGATGGCTGTCGCTGGAACCCGCGGGCTGCTTATCAGTCCAGGGGTATCCGCACGCCGCGGGTGCCAGTACCTCCTATGGCACCTTTCCTGGTCAGTCCGGGTTAGCTCTCTTTGCTGACCCGGAGTCTAATCTTTCTGGCCAGGAGGAAGAGGATTACCTGTTAGGGTCGCCGTCTGAGGACGTGACCATGGATTATGACGTCTGTGCACCCCTCGCGGGGAATACAGGCGACATAGTCCATGGCTCTACTCACGCAGGAGTAGAGTTCACGGTTCAGAAGGTGGCCCTGGGCGCTGCTGATGGCCAGCGTTACCGCATACCTCGGCTTGCCGAGAGTGTCACTGGTGCTGGCCAGGGCCGTGGTGGGGCGGTATCTGCCCCGCGCTCTACCATGGCGCCCGCTCCTGGTCAGGCCAGTGAGATTAGCATGCCTGTTCTTTCGGGCCCGCATGCTTTCCCTGGCTGGCCAGGGGTATCAGCATATCCGCCGTCAAGCTCTGCTGCTTGCGCTCAGGAGGAAGACGAAGGCCCCCATCTTGTAGAGCGCTCGCAGCTAGCCACGGAAGAGGATTGGTCTGACGCTTGGCAGTGGCTGGTAAGTGTTAGGCCAGGTCTGCCCGTGGAGCAGTCGGCTAGCCAGCGTGACCACAGGCCGGGGTTAGCTGGTAAGGCTACTGCTAATGCGATGCCATCTCTGCCGCTGGCAGAGCATGTCGTTGACATGTTCGAGGCGGCGGAGATGTCCATTAAGGCGAATGGGCGTCTCGGGAAGGCCCCTCGCGAGGTGGCCCGGCGTTGCCGCATCGTGCCCCTGGATTACCAGAGGTACGGTGTGGTACCCAAGCCGAGCGTGGATGACCGCGCGGCTTTGGGTGAGGATGCGCGGCCAGGCTCCCGTTCTGAAACGGGAGTCTTGTGTTCGAACGCGTTGCGTTCGGCAAATGCCGCGTTGCGTGATGCGGAGGAGAGTGGGAGAGCTTCGATTGCCGCTCTGTCCCAAGTCTCCCAGCTGTTACAGGGGGTGGTAACGGCATCCGCATCGCACCAGCCGAGCCCGGTCACAGTCCAGAGAGCCATCCAGGATGGTATCAACCTGGCTCTGGACTGCATGACTCGGGCGGTGACTAGGTGACAAGGCGCACGTTTGCCTTGGACAATCTGTGCCCGTCCTAGGACCTGTACAATAGGCTACTGCGTACGCCTATGACAGGTCCTGGTCTCTTTGGAGGTGAGGGATGTAGACACCTCCAGGAGACGGTTACTCTGGTCAATAACCCCCTGCGTATCGTCCCCTGCAGGCTTGAGGTGGAGGTGGCCAGGTCAGAGGCCAACCACCATCGCAGCGTCGGCCTCGGCCGCGTGCTATTCGGCCTGCAGTGAGGGGTGCGCAGGCTCCTCAGGCGCAGGCAGCCACCCGCGCACCGAGGTGCGCGCGGTGCTGGGCGTGGTGCGCGAGGATCTGGTCGTGGTAATCATGCCTGATGGGCCGGTTACCGCGGTGAGAACCACTCCGGTGTTTCTGGCAAAGGAGACAGTACCACTCTTGCACTCCTTATGTCCACCTCTCTCCCTAGGTGGACCGGTGGGAGGCCGGCTAGCCGACCACAAGCAAGAGTGGGAACGGTTGACTCAGGACCGTTTAGTCTTGTGATGGCTTTCAGTCGGGTATCATCCCGATTGGATGACAGGCCCGCCATCGCGACTGTCTCTAGTGCCAATCTGGACTCCGAATCCGAGAGATCCAGAGCAAAGGTTGTGTATCGAGGAGGAGATAAATTCCCTCATACTAAAAGGAGCTATTCAGCCAGTACAAAAGTGTCCGGGCTTCTATTCAACCGTGTTCTTGGTAAGAAAACACACCGGAGGGTGGAGACCAATTCTCAACCTCAAGCCGTTGAACAAGTTCATAGAGATGCCCAGTTTCAAGATGGAGACTGTGCGCTCGGTGTTGGCGGGGTTAGAGAAGGGAATGTGGACAGCTTCAATAGATTTGAAGGATGCTTATTTCCACATTCCCATAGAGAGGAGTTTCCGTCGCTTCCTGAGATTTGCATTCCAGGGCAGACAGTGGGAATTCAGGGTGTTACCCTTCGGAATTTCCACCGCTCCTCGGGTTTTCACCCATGTGGTTCTTGCGATCACAGCATACCTCCGCAGGAGAAGCATAGCAGTCTACACGTACATAGTTAAAAGCACACACCCAGGAAAGTTTATCGACCAATCTGGAGATTGTTTTGAAAACGCTCACGGATTTAGGCTGGATGATAAATCTTCAAAAATCAGAGCTGACTCCATCCCAGAAGTTTGTTTACCTGGGGATCTTCTTCAAGCTAGAGACAGGATATTTTCACATCAAGAGTATACTTACCTCCCTAATACTTTTGATATTGCTAAATATCGGCTTTCACTCAATAAACACTCAGATTAAAACAGTTAGGTGCCCCTACTGGGCAGGGAGTCAGAGCGTAGTCTGGCGGATGCCAGCCCCACCACCGCGCATGCGCAGACTAGCACTTCCTCTTTGCTAATTTATTGGCAGAGAGTCTACACATGTTTTTGTGCTAGAGCTTTTCTTGACTCAATTCTTAGTGTTTTTGTGTAAATTTGGAAGTGTTTATCCCTGATAAAGATGGCAGGAAGGATGACTTCGCCAGAGGAGGGCCCAGGACCTTTAAATCAGGTGACTTCTAGTAAAATTAGCGAGTTTTGTCCCCGGTGTAATGTGTTTCCGGGACTCGCGGTTACCGTGATAAGCGCCTTGTTTAGTTGGTTTATTTCAACTAGGTGCTATATAATACTAATCTCTCTTTGTGTTTATCTCCGCAGGTCTGTGTGACGATATGTAATGGACATCACATCAGCAGAGGGTTTGTTTCTCTCCACCATGGTTCCATTTCCTACTAATACTGTTAGGTTATCTAACCAAAAATTTTATGTCCAGTGAGTCGGAGGCCTAGTATAAAGGTCTTCTCACTTTGCCCTCTTGATCCAATTCCTTCCCCTAGAGGTGGAGAGAGTTAAGAGGCGTTCAGTTGGTGGAGTTCTCCAGTTCATCACGTTGGATGGTTTGTCTATACAAGGTGTCAGGTATCTAATTATTGATATGAGGTGATGTTAATTATTTAGAGAGGAAAGGGAGATAATTAATAGTATTTGCCATTGTTATCAGTATATATCTAATGGTTGTGTAGTCGAAATGTCCATTCTGCACATGTTCTGGTTAGAGATACATTTCGTCCTTGCACTTGGATGTTTGTTGGGGATCGATTTTTTCCTGTCATAGGATTAATGACGTCATAATCAGCCTTGCTCTTTATTAACAATTAAAGTTGTCCGAAGCTGGTTTTCTGATGAATATTGATCTTTATGATCATTTCCTTCTCTTGAGTTGGTGAGTTTCTGAGCTTAACTAGATTGCTCATACTCCTCGTCCTTTGCCCTGTTTCAGAGACCTGGTTGTGCGTCCTGTGGACGGTTTTTGAAGGACAAGTTTGTGCCTCATCTCTGTTATCAGTGTAGCCCCTGTGGTCCCTTGCTTAATTGCGAGATATGTAAGCACTGGGGGGGGTGAGCTAATGTCCGAATTCTTGTGCTTGCCGGCGAAGGACAAGGTGGTGGAGGAGGAGAAGAAGAAGAAGCAGAAAAGAGAGGGTGTGAGTAAGAAGGGTAAAAGGAAGGCCTCGTCCGCGGTGGACATGGAGGCCTTCCGGACCGAGATGTTGGGAGAGATGAGGAGGACAATAAAGGATTTGGTTCCAGAGTTGCTTCGCGGCATGCTTCCTGGACCAAATCCTTTGCTGTCCTCATCGTCTGCTTCGGAGCAGGTAATCCCCACCTCTGAATCACCTTTCCTTAGTACGCTTCCGTTGTTCGAAGATTCAGAGGTGGCCCCATTAGAGGGGGCGTTCCACGACCCTGGCAGCAGGCTTAGTGCCGCGCCGAATAGGGGCCGTGGACGGTTGTCGCTGGAACCCGCGGGCTGCTTATCAGTCCAGGGGTATCCGCACGCCGCGGGTGCCAGTACCTCCTATGGCACCTTCCCTGGCAGGTCCGGGTTAGCTCTCTTTGCTGACCCGGAGTCTAATCTGTCTGGCCAGGAGGATGAGGATTACCTGATGGGGTCGCCGTCTGAGGACGTGGCCATGGATTATGATGTCTGTGCACCCCTCGCGGGGAATACAGGCGAATTATTCCACGGTTCTACTCACGCAGGGGTAGAATCCACGGTTCAGACTGTGGCCCTGGGCGCTGAGGGCCAGCGTTACCGCATACCTCGGCTTGCCGAGAGTGTCGCTGGTGCTGGCCGGGGCCGTGGTGGGGTGGTATGTGCCCCGCGCTCTACCACGGCGCCTGCTCCTGGTCAAGCCAGTGAGATTAGCATGCCGGTGTTGTCAGGCCCGCATGCTCTCCCTGGCTTGCCAGGGATATCAGCGTATCCGCCGTCAAGCTCTGTTGCTTGCGCTCAGGAGGAAGACGAAGGCCCCCGTCTTGTAGAGCGCTCGCAGCTAGCCACGGAGGAGGATTGGTCTGACGCTTGCCAGTGGTTGGTGAGTGTTAGACCAGATCTGCCCGTGGAGCAGTCGGCTAGCCAGCGTGATCACAGGCCGTTGTTAGCTGGTAAGCCTACTGCTAACGCTATGCCTTCTCTGCCGCTGAGCATGTCGTTGACATGTTCGAGGCGGCGGAGATGTCCATTAAGGCGAATGGGCGTCTCGCGAAGGCCCCGCGCGAGGTGGCCCGGCGTTGCCGCATCGTGCCCCTGGATTACCAGAGGTACGGTGTGGTACCTAAGCCGAGCGAGGATGACCTCGCGGCTTTTGGTGAGGATGCGCGGCCAGGCTCCCGTTCTGACACGGGAGTCTTGTGTTCGAACGCGTTGCGTTCAGCAAATACCGCGTTGCGTGATGCGGAGGAGAGTGGGAGGGCTTCGATTGCCGCTCTGTCCCACGTCTCCCAGCTGTTACAAGGGGTAGTAACGGCATCCGCATCGCACCAGCCAAGTCCGGTCACAGTCCAGCGAGCCATCCAGGATGGTATCAACCTGGCTCTGGACTGTATGACGCGGGCGGTGACCAGGAGTGTCCGGGCAAGGCGCACATTTGCCTTGGACAATCTGTGCCCAACCCAGGACCTGTACAATAGGCTACTGCGTACGCCTATGTCAGGTCCTGGTCTCTTTGGAGGTGAGGGATGTAGGCACCTCCAGGAGACGGTTACTCTGGTAAATAACCAGAGGGCGCTGCGCGAGCAGTTTGAGGTGCTTCGTCGTGCTAACGTTCGCGCCGCACCCCCTGCGTATCGTCCCCTGCAGGCTCGAGGTGGTGGTGGCCAGGTCAGAGGCCAACCACCATCGCAGCGTCGGCCTCGGCCGCGTGCGATTCGGCCAGCAGCGAGGGGGGCGCAGGCTCCTCAGGCGCAGTCAGCCAGGCAGCCGCCCGCGCACCGAGGTGCGCGCGGTGCTGGTCGTGGTGCGCGAGGATCTGGGCGTGGTAATCGTTCCTGATGGGACGGTTACCGCGGGGAGAACCGCTCCGGTGTTTCTGGCAAAGGAGACAGTGCTGCTCTTGCACTCCTTATGTCCACCTCTATCCCTAGGTGGACCGGTGGGAGGCCGGCTAGCCGACCACATGCAAGAGTGGGAACGGTTAACTCAGGACCGTTTAGTCTTGCGATGGCTTTCAGTCGGGTATCATCCCGATTGGATGACAGGCCCGCCATCGCGACTGTCTCTAGTGCCGATCTGGACTCCAAATCCGAGAGATCCAGAGCAAAGGTTGTGTATCGAGAAGGAAATAAATTCCCTCATACAAAAAGGAGCTATTCAGCCGGCACAAAGGTGTCCGGGCTTCTATTCAACCCTGTTCTTAGTAACAAAAAACACCGGAGGGTGGAGACCAATTCTCAACTTCAAGCCATTGAACAAGTTCATAGAGACGCCCAGTTTCAAGATGGAGACTGTGCGCTCGGTGTTGGCGGGGTTAGAGAGGGGAATGTGGACAGCGTCGATAGATTTGAAGGACGCTTATTTCCACATCCCCATACACAGGAGTTTCCGTCGCTTCCTGAGATTTGCATTCCAGGGCAGACAGTGGGAATTCAGGGTGTTACCCTTCGGAATTTCCACGGCTCCTCGGGTTTTTCACCCGTGTGGTTCTTGCGATCACCGCATACCTCCGCAGGAGAAGCATAGCAGTCCACACGTACATAGACGACTGGCTGTTGAAAGCGCACACCCAGGAAAGTTTATCGGCCAGTCTGGAGATTGTTTTGAAGACTCTCACAGACTTGGGCTGGATGATCAATTTCCCAAAATCAGAGCTGACTCCATCCCAGAAGTTTGTTTACCTGGTGATGTTCTTCGATCTAGAGACAGGATATGTTTTTCCTACTCAGGAGAGAGTTCAGAAACTCATCTCATTAATTCAGTCAGTGTGCGACAGTCGTCATGTCCTGGCATGGGTTTACTTGAGAATGCTGGGGTTGATGGTTTCATTGGAACCAGTCATTCCTCAGGCCGCCTTACGCAGGCGGCCGATCCAGTTATTTCTCATGACACAATGGACCCAGAGTACAGGTTCGCTGGACTCGAACGTGTCAGTGTTGGCGCCTCTGATTCATCACCTGCAATGGTGGTTGGACACAGAGAATCTCTTGGTGACTGTGTATACAGATGCATCGATGGAGGGCTGGGGAGCTTGCCTGGAAGAATCCACGATATCAGGGCTTTGGAATCTGGAACAGTCAAAGGAACATATAAATCTACTGGAGCTAAGACCAGTAGTCCTGGGCCTGGAACATTTCTTACGGAAAGTTCAGGGCAAGATTGTTCTTATTCGTTCAGACAACTCAACTGTAGTAACTTACATAAACCGCCAGGGCGGAACGAAGTCGCCCAGTCTCTGTATGATGACATGGAGACTGCTTTGTTGGTGCCTGGATCACAGGATTACCTTGAAAGCAGTTCATATTCCGGGAAGGTTAAATCTGCTAGCAGACTCATTGAGCCGAAGGATGAGTGTTTTACCCACAGAATGGCAACTAAATCAATGTGTGGCGGATCGTCTGTTCGACCATTGGGGGAAGCCCAACATCGATTTGTTCGCAATGAAGAGGAATGCGAAGATGACGACGTACGTCTCTCCGATTCCAGATCCAAGCGCTTTCGCAACAGATGCGTTAGCTATCAGCTGGGCAGGAATGTATGCATACGCATTCCCTCCAGCAATCCTGATTCCAAAAGTTCTTCAGAAAATCCGGCAGGAGGAGTGCCAAGTGCTCCTGATCGCCGCTGATTGGCCAAGCCGATCGTTGTATACGGATCTGCTGGACCTTCTGGTCTGCAATCCGGTTCCTTTGCCTCTGATGGACGACATTATCTTCCAGGGCAAGGCCCTTCACAACAATCCGTCAATGTTCCGATTGACTGCGTGGATGTTGTCAAGGAATCTAGAATTAAGGAGGGCTTTTCTGAGCAAGCAGCCATGTTTATGGCCAAAGCCAGGAGGGGGTCAACCTCCAGAGCATATAATTATAAAATCAACAGATTTGCAGAGTGGTGCTCAAAAAGATGTATTGATCCAATGGATTCATCTATTCAGGAAGTAGCTGATTTCCTCTGTCACCTGTATGATGCCTATAGCCTCAAGCCTAACTCTATTGCTGGTTATAAGTCAGCTTTAATGTCTGTTATTCCTTGCTTGGCTAAGAGGGGAAGTGATGAAGTAAGTACATTAAATGTATTAATTAAAGGCATGGGCAATCTAAGACCAAGGAATCCCCCAGTGATTCCGTCTTGGAGTTTATCGCTAGTGCTTCAAGTACTAGGTGATAAGCCTTTTGAACCACTTAGTTCCATTTCTATGAAACTATTAACTCTTAAAACTGTATTTTTAATTGCTGCGGCCTCGGCTAGGCGTGGGAGTGAAATTCATGCCTTATCAGCCGAGGATGACCGTTTTGTGGTTACAGGGGAAGGCCTTAAGCTGCTACCCAGGATTAATTGGCTAAGAATCAGTCTTTGAAATATCCAGGTCAACCTATTGTTTTGCCAGCTTTAACTAGATATGATCCTAATTCTAAAGCATGGTGTCCCGTCCGGGCGCTGCTCCGGTACAAACAACGTACATCGGAGTGGCTCACCGACCAGTCAGCGTTATGGTTGTCATATATTGAACCCCATGGCAGGGCGTCGAAGGACACCATTTCCAGGTGGATTGTAGAATGTATTCAGTTTTGTCATAAATCCGCCACCGGGAAGCAGGTTGACGTGGCCAAGGCTCACAGTGTCCGCGGCGTAGTGACATCCACTGCCCTATTTAATGGGGTCCCTGTGGATGACATTATGTCGGTTGCTCAGTGGCACTGTGAGTCAAGTTTTACAGACCATTATCTCCGTGACACCTCTAATCCTCTCGCCTTGTCGATTTTGAAAAAATAACTAGGTGTACATTATTTGATGAGGTTTCCTCATTGCTTATATATTTCACAATTAATTATTGGAAACAACCACTTTTTTGGCACTGCATCAGTCTTCACCACTGGGAAGATGATGTCAGCACCCAAGTTCAACAATGTCAGTCTTGTTCATGTGTTGTCCATTGTTGATTGTATTGTCACGTTACCCGTTGTTATTAGCATGATGATGGTTTGTGTATTTATGTGGTTCATTATTGAGAGTATACGAAAATGGAGTTTTTTCGTCTCTGTCCTGTAGTACATGGCACTTGTACGTAGAGAGCGTATGGGACATTGAGGTCATTCGAGTCTTCCTCCCAGGAAGGGGGGGGGGGAGCGCATATGACATTCGGTCATCTCTCTTACATCGGTTGTGTTATCCGATGGTTGGTCAAATCCTGACTGTGTTTTCACACGTTAAACGCAGAAAAACGTATAGGGATGAGCTGGTCTTTTGACCTCGCCTCCCTCCCGCCGAATTCCCTGTCGAATTCTGGCAATATCTATAAGTATTAGGGAGGTAAGTATACTCTTGAAGTGAAATAAACGAAATCTAGGATTTCTTTTTTCACGAGAGAGTTGATACTTACCTCCCTAGATACGGACCCGGCCTCTCCACCCCACAGAGGCTCGGTCTTCAGGCTCTTAATAGTTGCATGTGTGTCAGCCAATAAATTAGTCAGAGGAAGTGCTAGTCTGTGCATGCGCGGTGGTGGGGCTGGCATCCGCCAGACTACACTCTGACTCCCTGCCTAGTAGGGGCACCTAACTGTTTTAATCTGAGTGTTTATTGAGTGAAAGCCGATATTTAGCAATATCAATAAGTATTAGGGAGGTAAGTATCAACTCTCTCGTGAAAAAAGAAATCCTAGATTTCGTTTATTGTGGGTCAGAGACTAAGAACTGAAATCTGAGAGGCACTGCTGCAGTTATAAGGGAACCACAGTCAGTAAGCAGTTGCTCACATCTTGCACTGCTCTGGCCACACAACCTACAACTTTGTTCTCTCTTGCCGAAGTGTCTCGATTCTTGATTTTTCGCTCATATTATACTACTCGTGATGTCATAGGCAGGATGCCCAGCCAATCAGCGGATGATCTGTAGCCAATCAGTGTGCAGATAGAAAGGGTGAGGACGCTATCACGTGATAGGCATCTTCCCCATTCATTTATTACATACACGCGTTTACGATGTCCCAGTAATATTTTGAAAATAATTTCAATGAGCTAAATTAGGAACATTTCTGGTCCAATTTTAAAAAGATAAATGGTTTTGGAACACCCATCTCATTCCGGTCCTGATAGCTACCAAGAACGACGAGAACAGTTAAATTTAAATGGATTACGTGTACCAACTCTGTACACTTTGGTATGCATTTTCTCCCAATGCTGACACGTGTTGTCAGGGAAGCTCTGACGCACGCGCATGCGTGCTACATGATCTTATGGACTTAGACGTTTTACAGAAACCTCTCTCATATGGCTTTATACATGCATACTATCCTACTCAGGGGGGTGTGTGTGCTTGGAACGTACCCAGAATGGTCGTCCCGTACCCAGCTGAGCTGGGACGGTCCGTACCCGTCCGGCCGATCCGCACTACACCTGTCTGGCAGCTATGGAAAACGCAACAATCATTATCCTATATTCTATATTAGGCCACAGCCATTTATCTGTGAGTCTGTGCCCATACACAGTCATTTCTCGGGTGTAATATTGGAACACCTTTGCGGAATCACCTACAATCCTATGATAGATATTGAATTAATCCATTATAGGTACCGGTGCACTGTGGATTTACCTCAAACACGGTACATCATTGACTTGTGACACACATTCATTTAGAATTCAATTGCACGCAAATATGTCTATATTCACCAAAGTTTTTAGCACTGAACATAATTTCTAAAAAAATCTGCTTTATCCATAGATGCCTGCCTGGATTCGATTCAAATTGTGTATGTCAATACTTCATGCCAGGTTGAATTGTATTGTATATATGCATATTTGACCAAGTTGTTTGTGAAAAAATTAATATTTTGTTTTAAAAGTTTTTCTTGAGTATACGTCTAGAAAGCGTACTCAGATTCATTTCTAATTTAGGACATATACAATGTGTGACAAGGAATGATCAATCCATTAACCCTAAAATTTTAAAAAGATTCAAATTTTCTCATGGAAAATTGAAATAAATAGCTCTGTTACCAGTCCAGCCATGTCAGTAGTACAGTATATGGTTTAAAACTAGCATCTCTTGTCTGTTACTGGACTGCAAATGGACATTTCTATGGATCTCTAAAGCTTGGTAATATTGTCATCATCATCATTGGTGATGTCTGTGTATTCAATCTTATTGTCACTAACAATCTTCCACGTGATCAGTCAATAGGCCTCAGGTGAGCGACACTCTGATGACAATATTCTATCCTTTACTGTGTCAATAACAAAGAAACTGGTGAAAATTTTCAAAAATTTTGGTGGACTATACAGACAGCAACATTTCCATCAAATTTGTTGAAAAAGGAACACTAGTTCATGTTTTAATTTAATTTGAAATTTTTTTTTGTCATTAAAGTGGTAAGGGTTAAATACATGTAGCTGTCATTTTTTACCATGCCTCATTATTACTCACACTGCCGAAGGCCGGCAGGAGTATTGCGGTTGGTGCTGTCTGTGTTAGTGTGTGTCCATCCGTTTGTCCATCCGCCTGCCACCCATCCGCCCATCCATCTGTCTGTTTATCTGAGGTATTTCTCGGGAATTCTATGAGGTAGAAAAACCAAATTTGATACATACATTGATATCATGAGTGGCTGGAAAAATTCTTAGGTTGGGGTCAAAAGGGAAAAAACCAAGGTCACATGGTTACTTAGTGAATCCCGAAATACACATTTTTAGCCGTAAATCCAGAACTCAAAAAGGTAAAATCACCAAATTCGGCACAGACATTGATCTTATGAGTGGATAGGATATGTTTTAGTTTGGAGTCAAAAGTTAAAAAAATCATGGTCACAGGGTCACTTAGTGCATACCGGAATACAGATTTTCGTCAACAACTCTGCAGTACAAGCAGGTAGAATTACCAAATCGGTAACATATATTCATCTTGTGGTTGGCTAGATGGAAAACTTTGTTTCAGATCAATAGTTCAAATGTCTAAGTCACAGTGTCACTAAGAGTCTTCCAAAATACCGATTTTTAGGCATAAATCAGGAATGCAAGTAGGTAGAATCACTAAATTTGGCACATCCTTTCATACTATCGGTGACTAGAGGTTCTGTTATAGTTTCAGGATGAAGCCTCAAATATCAAGATCAGAGGTTCACAAAGTGCACACATTTTTTTAGATAACTCTGGAAAGCAAGATGGTAGAGCAACCAGATCTAGCACACACATTCATATTGTGCCAGCTTATGGCGGCTTTGAGTTTGAGGTCAACAGATCAACAATCTAGGTCATGAGGGTCACTAAGTACATTGTCAAGACAGAGTGCAAAGGCATGAGTCAGCATCTCCCCTGAGTGCATTCTAGTTTACCATCAATCTACTATGTTATTTATACAAACAATATTACTTATTTTTCGCAGTTTCAGAGTATTGCATTCAAGTGGATTAACCTGAAGTATCCCTTCTTCAGGAGAGACAGGTATGATACACCTTAGTCACTCTTATTCACCTCTGATCTCTGTATACTACAATGACTCATATATTAGCTTAACTTTATGAAGTGAAACAAGCTATTGTGATACCCTCCGCATCATCCAGCGGCGGTAGCACCATCATCATCCAATTTGCTTTTATCTAAATTTATCAGTTCATATCTCATGTTGGGCTAATCATGCTGCACCCAAATTTGGACACATCCTTTCTTGCACTGGGAAGGGGGTCAGAAGGTCATGGTCATGGATAATTATGTTGATAAGTCTTCTATATTTATTTTATATTTTAAGGCAAGCTTTATAGTTCATTGCAAAGTCGTAAAATCAAGTTTCATGGTTGCTTTGCAACCTATATTCTAGTTTTAATATTTAATACTGAAGGCCGATTCCAAGGTGGCTTCTGGTGGCTGCCGATGATATATGTATAGTTTAGCTGACTATGACGCTAGCTCATACAGGCATAGACATGGAGATGGCTCTATATTGTCTTTGGCCTTACAATAACGACAATAAAACTAAGTCTGTACTGTAAAGCTGCACTGCTTAATAGCTGAATATAAGCAGGCAAGGGTAGGTCCATGGAATGAAAGGTAGTAATGTACATTGATAAAATACTAATTCCTGTAGTTAGTAATATTTGTGAAGACATCAGTGTTCTGTATCAGTCAGTATTGTATGTAAAATTAGAATCCTCTCCACAGTAGATTAGATTCGGACATTGAGATTTTGTAAATTCAATGCATTAATATTTGACAAAATCTACAGTCATTCTTACCATGTGGGTGGTTGGAATACTGATAGTAAGGATTTTGTATTGTTCTATATATGAATGGTCATCATTGTGAATAATCTCCCCAAAAACACACATATCTAAAAATTAGATTAGATTCTCATATGGAAATTTTGTGAATGGAATGCTCGAGAATTTGACAAATTCTAAGGGATGGGTTATGAGTTAGTGGTGGTTTGTGATATTTGGAGAGGTTTTAGTGTATTTAAAGGGTATGTTGTTATTTCAGAGAGAAGCGTGACTTCGTCTCATGTGGTGCTGCAGCTGGAGTTGCTGGTATGAAGACATTTCAACTAATTGCTTAGCCATCAAACTTATTCCAGAAAATTTCAATTTTCTCATAGAAAATATCTATTTGCAGACCAAGAAAAGAGTGTCTTTGAAAATTTACCACTAAAATGACTGGGTTGATTATCATGCTAGTTGTTCCAGTTGTTAATTTTCAAAAATAGTCTTCTTTTGCAAATGGACATTTCCACAGAAGCCATTTGTTCGCCATGAGTGTTAAAGATTAACCACTCTCGTATCAGCACCGGCTCAAAGCAGTCAAATGTTTCTTACAGAATTAACCCGTTAGTGGTCAAAATTTTTCACGATAAATATTTGTCGGTGAAGGTCCATTTACAAAAATTGCTTTGTGTTGTTGTACAAATGGCTATTTCTTGTTACCATTGCAGAGGTCATTTTAACCAGCATAACCATTAAATGTGGAACGATCAAGAAAATCAACTATTTGAGCAAAATCAGTGTCCTATTGAACGTCAAGATTTAAAAATGTACGACTGGAATGACTGGCTCGTCAATCGAGCCAGTCATTCCAGTGGTAAATTTTCAAAAATAGTCTTCTCTTGGCCTGTGAACGAACATATTCCTCAAGACCTGACTTCAGAAGCAGTTTTTGGACGGGTTGACAATTAAAGGCTTAAGTTGACGCAAGAGGGGTGAATTATATAATTAACTTTCTCAACATTGATAGCGAGCTCTCTCCCCTTCCAGGCAACCAAACCGGAAAGCTGTTAATTTGACTGAAAACCATGGCTCATTCTACTGTACCAGATATAACAGATGACCTATTGCTTTTTAATGATTTTGTTTTATCAATTCTGAAGGGTTGAAATATATTTATGAACTCTTATAATGTCCAAGATTGGTCAAGAAAATTTAAATTATACACCTGTGCAAAAGTTAAGCACCAGCAAATTTCACATCAAGAGTATACTTACCTCCCTAATACTTTTGATATTGCTAAATATCGGCTTTCACTCGATAAACACTCAGATTAAAACAGTTAGGTGCCCCTACTGGGCAGGGAGTCAGAGTGTAGTCTGGCGGATGCCAGCCCCACCACCGCGCATGCGCAGACTAGCACTTCCTCTTTGCTAATTTATTGGCAGAGAGTCTACACATGTTTTTGTGCTAGAGCTTTTCTAACTCAATTCATAGTCTTTTTGTGTGAATTTTGGAAGTGATAATCCCTGATATAGATGGCAGAAAGGATGACTTCGCCAGAGGAGGGCCCAGGACCTTTAAATCAGGTGACTTCTAGTAAAATTAGCGAGTTTTTTACCCGGTGTAATGTGTTTCCGGGACTCGCGTTTACCGTGATAAGCGCCTTGTTTAGTTGGTTTATTTCAACTAGGTGCTATATAATACTAATCTCTCTTTGTGTTTATGTCCACAGGTCTGTGTGACGATATGTAATGGACATCACATCAGCAGAGGGTTTGTTTCTCTCCACCATGGTTCCATTTCCTACTAATACTGTTAGGTTATCTAACCAAAAATTGTATGTCCAGTGAGTCGGAGGCCTAGTATAAAGGTCTTCTCACTTTGCCCTCTTGATCCAATTCCTTCCCCTAGCGGTGGAGAGAGTTAAGAGGCGTTCAGTTGGTGGAGTGCTCCAGTTCATCACGTTGGATGGTTTGTCTATACAAAGTGTCAGGTATCTAATTATTGATATGAGGTGATGTTAATTATTTAGAGAGGAAAGGGAGATAATTAACAGTATTTGCCATTGTTATCAGTATATATCTGATGGTTGTGTAGTCGAAATGTCCATTCTGCACATGTTCTGGTTAAAGATACAATTCGTCCTTGCACTTGGATGTTTGTTGGGGATCGATTTTTTCCTGTCATAGGATTAATGACGTCATAATCAGCCTTGCTCTTTATTAACAATTAAAGTTTGTCCAAAGCTGGTTTCTGATGAATATTGATCTTTATGATCATTTCCTTCTCTTGAGTTGGTTGAGTTTCTGAGCTTAACTAGATTGCTCATACTCCTCGTCCTTTGCCCTGTTTCAGAGACCTGGTTGTGCGTCCTGTGGACGATTTTTGAAGGACAAGTTTGTGCCTCATCTCTGTTATCAGTGTAGCCCCTGTGGTCCCTTGCTTAATTGCGAGATATGTAAGCTCTGGGGGGGCGAGCTAATGTCCGAATTCTTGTGCTTGCAGGCGAAGGACAAGGTGGTGGAGGAGGAGAAGAAGAAGCAGAAAAGAGAGGGTGTGAGTAAGAAGGGTAAGAGGAAGGCCTCGTCCGCGGTGGACATGGAGGCCTTCCGGACCGAGATGTTGGGAGAGATGAGGAGGACAATAAAGGATTTGGTTCCAGAGTTGCTTCGTGGCA
Organism: Chaetoderma sp. LZ-2023a; assembly: GCA_034401795.1. NCBI lineage: Eukaryota > Metazoa > Mollusca > Caudofoveata > Chaetodermatida > Chaetodermatidae > Chaetoderma > Chaetoderma sp. LZ-2023a. The sequence continues at coordinate 178,596,647 of CM067359.1, forward strand.
TGCTTCCTGGACCAAATCCTTTGCTGTCCTCATCATCTGCTTCGGAGCAGGTAATCCCCACCTCTGAATCACCTTTCCTTAGTACGCTTCCGTTGTTCGAAGATTCAGAGGTGGCCCCATTAGAGGGGGCATTCCACGACCCTGGCAGCAGGCTTAGTGCCGCGCCGAGGGGCCGTGGACGGTTGTCGCTGGAACCCGCGGGCTGCTTATCAGTCCAGGGGTATCCGCACGCCGCGGGTGCCAGTACCTCCTATGGCACCTTCCCTGGCCAGTCCGGGTTAGCTCTCTTTGCTGACCCGGAGTCTAATCTGTCTGGCCAGGAGGATGAGGATTACCTGTTGGGGTCGCCGTCTGAGGACGTGGCCATGGATTATGACGTCTGTGCACCCCTCGCGGGGAATACAGGCGACTTATTCCACGGTTCTACTCACGCAGGGGTAGAATCCACGGTTCAGACTGTGGCCCTGGGCGCTGAGGGCCAGCGTTGCCGCATACCTCGGCTTGCCGAGAGTGTCGCTGGTGCTGGCTGGGGCCGTGGTGGGGCGGTATGTGCCCCGTGCTCTACCACGGCGCCTGCTCCTGGTCAAGCCAGTGGGATTAGCATGCCGGTGTTGTCAGGCCCGCATGCTCTCCCTGGCTTGCCAGGGGTATCAGCGTATCCGCCGTCAAGCTCTGTTGCTTGCGCTCAGGAGGAAGACGAAGGCCCCCGTCTTGTAGAGCGCTCGCAGCTAGCCACGGAGGAGGATTGGTCTGACGCTTGCCAGTGGTTGGTGAGTGTTAGGCCAGATCTGCCCGTGGAGCAGTCGGCTAGCCAGCGTGACCACAGGCCGTGGTTAGCTGGTAAGCCTACTGCTAACGCTATGCCTTCTCTGCCGCTGGCAGCGCATGTCGTTGACATGTTCGAGGCGGCGGAGACGTCCATTAAGTCGAGTGGACGTCTCGCAAAGGCCCCGCGCGAGGTGGCCAGGCGTTGCCGCATCATGCCCCTGGATTACCAGCGGTACGGTGTGGTACCTAAGCCGAGCGTGGATGACCGCGCGGCTTTGGGTGAGGATGCGCGGCCAGGCTCCCGTTCTGACACAGGAGTCTTGTGTTCGAACGCGTTGCCTTCAGCAAATACCGCGTTGCGTGATGCGGAGGAGAGTGGGAGGGCTTCGATTGCCGCTCTGTCCCACGTCTCCCAGCTGTTACAAGGGGTAGTAACAGCATCCGCATCGCGCCAGCCAAGTCCGGTCACAGTCCAGCGAGCCATCCAGGATGGTATCAACCTGGCGCTGGACTGTATGACTCGGGCGGTGACCAGGAGTGTCCGGGCAAGTCGCACATTTGCCTTGGACAATCTGTGCCCGTCCCAGGACCTGTACAATAGGCTACTGCGTACGCCTATGACAGGTCCTGGTCTCTTTGGAGGTGAGGGATGTCGACACCTCCAGGAGACGGTTACTCTGGTAAATAACCAGAGGGCGCTGCGCGAGCAGTTTGAGGTGCTTCGTCGTGCTAACGTTCACGCCGCACCCCCTGCGTATCGTCCCCTGCAGGCTCGAGGTGGTGGTGGCCAGGTCAGAGGCCAACCACCATCGCAGCGTCGGCCTCGGCCGCGTGCGATTCGGCCAGCAGCGAGGGGGGCGCAGGCTCCTCAGGCGCAGTCAGCCAGGCAGCCGCCCACGCACCGAGGTGCGCGCGGTGCTGGTCGTGGCGCGCGAGGATCTGGGCGTGGTAATCGTTCCTGATGGGACAGTTACCGCGGTGAGAACCGCTCCGGTGTTTCTGGCAAAGGAGACAGTGCCGCTCTTGCACTCCTTATGTCCACCTCTATCCCTAGGTGGACCGGTGGGAGGCCGGCTAGCCGACCACATGCAAGAGTGGGAACGGTTAACTCAGGACCGTTTAGTCTTGTGATGGCTTTCAGTCGGGTATCATCCCGATTGGATGACAGGCCCGCCATCGCGACTGTCTCTAGTGCCGATCTGGACTCCAAATCCGAGAGATCCAGAGCAAAGGTTGTGTATCGAGGAGGAAATAAATTCCCTCATACAAAAAGGAGCTATTCAGCCGGCACAAAGGTGTCCGGGCTTCTATTCAACCCTGTTCTTAGTAACAAAAAACACCGGAGGGTGGAGACCAATTCTCAACCTCAAGCCATTGAACAAGTTCATTGAGACGCCCAGTTTCAAGATTGAGACTGTGCGCTCGGTGTTGGCGGGGTTAGAGAGGGGAATGTGGACAGCGTCGATAGATTTGAAGGACGCTTATTTCCACATCCCCATACACAGGAGTTTCCGTCGCTTCCTGAGATTTGCATTCCAGGGCAGACAGTGGGAATTCAGGGTGTTACTCTTCGGAATTTCCACGGCTCCTCGGGTTTTTCACCCGTGTGGTTCTTGCGATCACCGCATACCTCCGCAGGAGAAGCATAGCAGTCCACACGTACACAGACGACTGGCTGTTGAAAGCGCACACCCAGGACAGTTTATCGGCCAGTCTGGAGATTGTTTTGAAGACTCTCACAGACTTGGGCTGGATGATCAATTTCCCAAAATCAGAGCTGACTCCATCCCAGAAGTTTGTTTACCTGGGGATGTTCTTCGATCTAGAGACAGGATATGTTTTTCCTACTCACGAGAGAGTTCAGAAACTCATCTCATTGATTCAGTCAGTGTGCGACAGTCGTCATGTCCTGGCACGGGTTTACTTGAGAATGCTGGGGTTGATGGTTTCATTGGAACCAGTCATTCCTCAGGCCGCCTTACACAGGCGGCCGATCCAGTTATTTCTCATGACACAATGGACCCAGAGTACAGGTTCGCTGGACTCGAACGTGTCAGTGTTGGCGCCTCTGATTCATCACCTGCAATGGTGGTTGGACACAGAGAATCTCTTGGTGGGGGTTATGCTAACCCCTCCCCACCCTCAGGTGACTGTGTATACAGATGCATCGATGGAGGGCTGGGGAGCTTGCCTGGAAGAATCCACGATATCAGGGCTTTGGAATCTGGAACAGTCAAAGGAACATATAAATCTACTGGAGCTAAGAGCAGTAGTCCTGGGCCTGGAACATTTCTTACAGAAAGTTCAGGGCAAGATTGTTCTTATTCGTTCAGACAACTCAACAGTTGTGACTTACATAAACCGCCATGGCGGAACGAAGTCGCCCAGTCTCTGTATGATGACATGGAGACTGCTTTGTTGGTGCCTGGATCACCAGATTACCTTGAAAGCAGTTCATATTCCGGGAAGGTTAAATCTGCTAGCAGACTCATTGAGCCGAAGGATGAGTGTTTTACCCACGGAATGGCAACTAAATCAATGTGTGGCGGATCGTCTGTTCGACCATTGGGGGAAACCCAACATCGATTTGTTCGCAACGAAGAAGAATGCGAAGATGACGACGTACGTCTCTCCGATTCCGGATCCAAGCGCTTTCGCAACAGATGCGTTAGCTATCAGCTGGGGGAGAATGTATGCATACGCATTCCCTCCAGCAATCCTGATTCCAAAAATTCTTCAGAAAATCAGACAGGAGGAATGCCAAGTGCTTCTGATCGCCCCGGATTGGCCAAGCCGATCATGGTATACGGATCTGCTGGACCTTCTGGTCTGCAATCCGGTTCCTCTGCCTCTGATGGACGACATTATCTTCCAGGGCAAGGCCCTTCACAACAATCCGTCAATGTTCAGATTGACTGCGTGGATGTTGTCAAGGAATCTAGAATTAAGGAGGGCTTTTCTGAGCAAGCAGCCATGTTTATGGCCAAAGCCAGGAGGGGGTCAACCTCCAGAGCATATAATTATAAAATCAACAGATTTGCAGAATGGTGCTCAAAAAGATGTATTGATCCAATGGATTCATCTATTCAGGTAGTAGCTGATTTCCTCTGTCACCTGTATGATGCCTATAGCCTCAAGCCTAACTCTATTGCTGGTTATAAGTCAGCTTTAATGTCTGTTATTCCTTGCTTGGCTAAGAGGGGAAGTGATGAAGTAAATACATTAAATGTATTAATTAAAGGCATGGGCAATCTAAGACCAAGGAATCCCCCTGTGATTCCGTCTTGGAGTTTATCGCTAGTGCTTCAAGTACTAGGTGATAAGCCTTTTGAACCACTTAGTTCCATTTCTATGAAACTATTAACACTGAAGACTGTGTTTTTAATTGCTGCGGCCTCGGCTAGGCGTAGAAGTGAAATTCATGCCTTATCAGCCGAGGATGACCGTTTTGTGGTTTCAGGGGAAGGCCTTAAGCTGCTACCTAGGATTAATTTCTTGGCTAAGAATCAGTCGTTGAAATATCCAGGTCAACCTATTGTTTTGCCTGCTTTAACTAGATATGATCCTAATTCTAAAGCATGGTGTCCCGTCCGGGCGCTTCTCCGGTACAAACAACGTACATCGGAGTGGCGCACCGACCAGTCGGCGTTATGGTTGTCATATATTGAACCCCATGGCAGGGCTTCTAAGGACACCATTTCCAGGTGGATTGTAGAATGCATTCAGTTTTGTCATAAATCCGCCACCGGGAAGCAGGTTGACGTGGCCAAGGCTCACAGTGTCCGCGGCGTAGTGACATCCACCGCCCTATTTAATGGGGTCCCTGTGGATGATATTATGTCGGTGGCTCAGTGGCACTGTGAGTCAAGTTTTACAGACCATTATCTCCGTGACACCTCTAATCCTCTCGCCTTGTCGATTTTGAAAAAATAACTAGGTTTATATTTTTGATGAGGTTTCCTCATTGCTTATATATTTCACAATTAATTTATGGAAACAACCACTTTTTTGGGACTGCATCATTCTTCACCAATGGGAAGATGATGTCAGCAGCCATTTCAACAAGGTCAGTCTTGTGCATGGGTTGTCCATTGTTGATTGTCTTGTCACGTTACCCGTTATTAATATGATGATGGTTTTGTGTATTTATGTGGTTCATTGTTGAGCGTATACGAAAATGGAGTTTTTTCGTCTCTGTCCTGTAGTACATGGCACTTGTACGTAGAGAGCGTATAGGACATTGAGGTCATTCGACTCTTCCTCCCAGGAAGGAGGGGGGGGGGAGCGCATATGACATTCGGTCATCTCTCATACATCGGTGGTGTTATCCGATGGTTAGTCAAATCCTGACTGTTTTTTTCATATAGTTTCAGAAGTTTAAGTGCCTTAAACGCAGAAAAGCGTATAGGGATGAGCTGGTCTTTTGACCTCGCCTCCCTCCCGCCGAATTCACTGTCGAATTCTGGCAATATCAAAAGTATTAGGGAGGTAAGTATACTCTTGATGTGAAATAAACGAAATCAAGGATTTCCTTTTTCACGAGAGAGTTGATACTTACCTCCCTAGATATGGACCCGGCCTCTCCACCCCACAGAGGCTCGGTCTTCAGGCTCTTAATAGTTGCATGTGTATCAGCCAATAAATTAGTCAGAGGAAGTGCTAGTCTGCGCATGCGCGGTGGTGGGGCTGGCATCCGCCAGACTACACTCTGACTCCCTGCCCAGTAGGGGCACCTAACTTTTAATCTGAGTGTTTATTGAGTGAAAGCCGATATTTAGCAATATCAAAAGTATTAGGGAGGTAAGTATCAACTCTCTCATGAAAAAAGAAATCCTTGATTTCGTTTAAACAATAGAACGTAGAAACATGATGGTACAACTAGGCTGCCATACTTTTTGTCCCCGCGTTAGCTGACATAATTCCAAGTACGAAATGCACATGCATGCATGACTTCACGCCGCTTGATGTCCGTGCGTGGCGGGAAACAGCACACATGTTCAGTTATGTAAAAGTCCAGTTTGAGGTGTAGAACATTACATACAGATTTAGGCGACAAGATTAGGAATTTTGTGTTCATGACCGTGGTTTATTTGTACAGAGAGAATTAGCTCTTGATTGTGAACCGCTATGGCAAGACGAAGGTTAAGTGATCGTGTGAAATGGAAAATCATAGGCATGCATACCACTGGTATGTCATGCAGAGAGATTGGCAGACAGCTGAACATTAACCATACTGTAATCAGTCGTTTGATTGCAAAACATGGGCAAACTAACGAGGTGAAGGACAGGCCTAGATCTGGAAGACCGAAGAAGTCTACTGCCCGTGATGATCGAGCCCTAGTACGCCTTGTTAGGAGATCTCCATTCACCAACAGCAGAGTGCTCAGCCAGCAATGGGAAACGCGCAATAGAGTGTCAATGTCTACCGTCAAAAGGAGACTGTATGCTGCTGGCATAAAAGCTAGGAGACCTGTCAGACGTCCTCTCCTCACTGCACACCACAAAGAGGAGCGTCTGAGGTGGTGCAACGAAAGAAGACACTGGAACATGAGATCCTGGAGACGGGTACACTGGTCCGATGAAAGTCGGTTCCTGCTTCATGCCACAGATGGTCGAACTCGTGTATGGAGGTCCAGACGCACGGCGTACGACCAACGTAACATCATGGAAGAAGTTCCATTTGGTGGAGGTTCCGTTATGATATGGGGGTGCATCTCATTTGATTGTAAGCTGGATCTGTTGACTGTACCTGGAACACTAAATGGACAAAGATATCAAGATTCCATACTGGATAGAGTTGTGGTCCCTCATTTTGTAAATCATGCACCTGGAACCCACCCTATATTCATGGATGACAACGCCCGACCACATCGTGCTAGAGCTGTGCATGAATACCTCCGCCAGAATGCCATCGAAACCCTACCATGGCCAGCAAGGAGCCCTGACATGAACCCTATTGAGCATATCTGGGACATTCTGGGAAACATGGTGAGAAGGAGGGATCCTCCTGTGCAGAACCTACAGGAATTAACAGACACACTCCATCTTGAATGGCAACGAATACCACAATGGCGTATCAGTCGGTTGGTGACCAGCATGAGACGTCGTGTCCAGGCCGTCATCCAGGCACAAGGTGGATATACCCGGTATTAATAATGACAGTCTCAAACTCGTGCACAGATGTTAAACTTCGTTTTCAGACAGCATTAATGACAATCTAGCCACGTGTGTCAACTGTAGGGCAATAGTTGTCAGTTGTGTCAACGTAACCATATTCAGGCCTCGTTTTCAAGTTCAAACAAAAACATACAGTGTTTCCCCACCATCATAATCAGCATTCCTCTAGTTGCATTATTACCTCTTGCACTAAGATGGATGGGTACATAAATGTTTATGCTATTGCTTTCTTCATAGCACATGAATATACCCTCACATGTGCGTAAAAATAGGGTGGTGCTTAACTTTTGCACAGGTGTATATTTGCTTATTGAATGTCCATTTGCAAGCCAAGAGAAGACTATTTTTGAAAATTTGCCACTGAAATGACTGGTTCGGCAAACCAGCCAGTCCTTCCAGTAGTATAATTACAGAAAATACGTTTCTCTTGGTCTGCTAATGGATGATTCCAGTTTTAGTTATGCCCCGCCCATCTTATGTCATATGTTATCCTGTTTTAGCTGCATTTGGTGCTCCTATTGGTGGAGTGTTATTCAGCTTGGAAGAAGGATCTTCATTTTGGAACCAGAAACTCACATGGCGGACAGTAAGTCATAGTACTTAGTATTTAACTCTTTAATGACGAAATTTGATAAAAAAAATCAACATATTTGCTTTTTGAATGTCCATTCAACTGAAGTCTATTTTTTAAAATTTACCATAGGAATGAGTGGTAAATTTTCAAAAATAGTCTTGGCCTGCAAATGGACTTTCTTCAAGACCACTGCAGACACTGGTTTTGGCCTGCAAATGGACTTTCTTCAAGACCACTGCAGACACTGGTTTTGGCCTGCAAATGGACTTTCTTCAAGACCACTGCAGACACTGGTTTTGGCCTGCAAATGGACTTTCTTCAAGACCACTGCAGACACTGGTTTTGGCCTGCAAATGGACTTTCTTCAAGACCACTGCAGACACTGGTTTTGGCCTGCAAATGGACTTTCTTCAAGACCACTGCAGACACTGGTTTTGGCCTGCAACTGGACTTTCTTCAAGACCACTGCAGACACTGGTTTTGGCCTGCAAATGGACTTTCTTCAAGACCACTGCAGACACTAGTTTTGGCCTGCAAATGGACTTTCTTCAAGACCACTGCAGACACTGTTTTTGGCCTGCAAATGGACTTTCTTCAAGACCACTGCAGACACTGTTTTTGGCCTGCAAATGGACTTTCTTCAAGACCACTGCAGACACTGGTTTTGGCCTGCAAATGGACTTTCTTCAAGACCACTGCAGACACTGGTTTTGGCCTGCAAATGGACCTTCTTCAAGACCACTGCAGACACTGGTTTTGGCCTGCAAATGGACCTTCTTCAAGACCACTGCAGACACTGGTTTTGGCCTGCAAATGGACTTTCTTCAAGACCACTGCAGACACTGGCCGGCTTCAGCATGATAGGGTTAAACAAGCAAAGATTTTTGCCGACAGTTTTGTATTTAGGGAGAGGCTGTATTTCCAATTAATAAATAAATATTAGAAAGGAAAGTGAACTGATGGCATGGCTACTCCGTCATTCATCTTTTCACTTCAGGAGATATACTTACCTCCCTAACATTATGATATTTCCTAAATATCGACCTTCACTCAATAACCCCAGGTTAAAAAAGATAGGTGCCCTTAATGGGCAGGTAGACAGGTGACAGTCAGCCGGTTGACGGCCCCAACCTCACGCATGCGCAGACTGTCACTGCCTCTTTCTTGACTATTGGCCTATACCACATGCTTGTGTTTTTATATCCACTTGCTGAGTTTTGCTCAATATTCTTTCTAAAGTTATTCTAGAGTTCTTATAATCATGTCTGATAAGTTCAATTCATCTGAGGCCATGCCAGGACCAAGTTATCAGGTGAACTCTGGTACAATTATGTTTTAATTACGTCTTAATTACACAGTGTCACCTATTTCCGTGACGTGGTATAGACGTTATAGGTGCTCAGAAAACTGGTAACTTTATTATCTGGCGCCATAAAATGCTAATATCTCTTTATGATTGTGTCCACAGGTTCCTGTAAGGAGGTTTGTTCACATCTAAAGAGGCTTATCTCCACTATTTCCCTATACATGTTAGGAAAAAGACTGCCCTGAATGATATAGGCTCCCATGAGAGAGAGCTTGTCATTCTGTCCTCTGGTCCCACCCTTCCCATTAATAAATAAGTGAGGAATGATGAAGAGTGGTTGTCTGGTGGAGCTTCCAATAGCTGGATGTGTTGGTATGCCTTTGCTAAAGACGCAGGTACTCAAGTTACGCTTTATGGCACATTAAAACATTTGAAAATATTTGTAATTATTTGCTGCCAATATTTTTTCAGTCATACTGTTTATCTGTACCATTATAAAAGCATGACCTATTACTGTGTTCACATTACTGTTGCTCTTGTATTCATGCAATTTGTCTTACACCTTAATGTTTTCTTTTTTTGAAAATTATGACATCATAATCAACCTTATTATTATTTTTTAATATCCTCTGGGTCGAGTAATTTATTGTCTTCATCTGCTCCCGGGCAGAAAATCCACACCGCTGATTCTGGTGTCCATCATGGTCCGTGGTCCAAAAATGTTTCAAACTTAGTGGTGGCTTTAGTAGATCTTGGAAGGCCCGCCGCCTTGCCAATGGATCCTGAATCAGGTCTATATGGTCATGGCAGCAGGCTTGCCACGCCATTAAATCTTGGACTAGGGCTACTGGACACAGGCTCGCGCCTAGAGTGTTTGCACCCGAAAGGTACCGCCTCCTCTTACGGTACCCTCTCTGGCCAGCCCGGGTTAGCAGTCTTTGCTAGTCCAGATGCAGTTTATGATGGCCAGGAGGAAGATGATTTTCTGCTGGGTTTAGCCGTTGAAGCCATGGACATGGAAATGGACAATTGTACACCCCTCGCGGGGAGCATGGCGGACTTTTTTCATGGAATTACTCCTGCAGGGGTAGCTTTCACGGCTCAAAATGTGGCCCGGGTTGGATCAGATGATCGCTGTTTCCATATACCTTGGCTTGCCGACGATATAACGGCGGCTGGTCCAGGCCATGGTGTGGTTGATTACACCCCACACGCTTCCATGGCACCAGCTCCTGGCTTTTCAGCCGTGGCACAAGACATGCCTGCTCTCTCGGGCCCGCATGTTTTCCATGGCTGGGCAGCAGTATCCATGGCTCCAGCCATGTTTACACCTGTGAGTGCATTAGAGGATTACAAAGGCCCGCACCTTGTCGAGCACTCTCAGGTGGCCACAGAGGAGGCCTGGTCTGATGCGTGCTAATGGCTGGTAAGCGTTAGGCCAGAGCTCTGTGTAGAACAGTTGGCAAGGCAGCAGGACACGTGCCCATGGGTGGCTGGAAAGCCGGCAGTTACCACCACCCCCCGCGCGAGGCGGCGAGGTGGTGCCGTATTGTTGCTGGCCAATACCAGAAATATGGTATAGTGCCAAAGCCGAGCGCTGATGATCGCGCTGCACTTGGCGAGGACACGTGTCCAGGCTCCCGTTCTGACGCGGCGCTCTCGCATGTCTCACAGCTGTTACAGGGTGTATTAACAGCGTCTGCATCGCGCCAAGCAAGCCCTGTCTCAGTACAGAGAGCCATCCAGGATGGTATTAACCTGGCTCTGAACTGTAGGACTAGGGCAGTGACTAGAAGTGTCAGGGCGAGACGCACATTTGCAGTAGACAATTTGTGTCCATCTCAGAATCTGTACGACAGGCTGCGGTGGACACCTATGTCAGGTCCTACTCTCTTTGGAGGTGAGGATGTAGACACCTCCAGGAGATAGTCATGCTAGTCAATAATCAGAGGGCGCTACGCGAACAATTTAAGCTGCTTCATAGGGAGCACGTTCGTGCAGTGCCCCCTGCGTACCATCCACAACAGGCCAGAGGTGGCGCTGGTCAAGTCAGAGGCCAGCTACCGGCGCAGCGAAGGCCATGGCTATGCCAGCACTGGCCTGCAGTAGGAGGAGGGTGCAGGGTCCTTAAGCACAGCCAGCCAAGCAGTCGCCCACGCACCGAGGTGCACGAGGAGCAGGCTGTGGCGTGCGTGGTGTGGGCGGCGCAAGCCTTGGCGCACAAGGATCTGGTCATGGTAATCGTGCTTGATGGGCCAATTTCCACAAGAACCACACCAATGCTAGAACCACAGACAGTCCCACTCTTGCACTGCTTATGTCCACCTCTCTCCCAGGTGCAGAACCTACAGGAATTAACAGACGCACTCCATCTTGAATGGCAACGAATACCACAATGGCGTATCAGTCGGTTGGTGACCAGCATGAGACGTCGTGTCCAGGCCGTCATCCAGGCACAAGGTGGATATACCCGGTATTAATAATGACAGTCTCAAACTCGTGCACAGATGTTAAACTTCGTTTTCAGACACCATTACTGACAATCTAGCCACGTGTGTCAACTGTAGGGCAATAGTTGTCAGTTGTGTCAACGTAACCATATTCAGGCCTCGTTTTCAAGTTCAAACAAAAACATACAGTGTTTCCCCCACCATCATAATCAGCATTCCTCTAGTTGCATTATTACCTCTTGCACTAAGATGGATGGGTACATAAATGTTTATGCTATTGCTTTCTTCATAGCACATGAATATACCCTCGCATGTGCGTAAAAATAGGGTGGTGCTTAACTTTTGCACAGGTGTATAGATGACTGGCTGTTAAAAGCACACAATCATGAAAGTCTATCAGTAAATCTGGAGATAGTTTTAAAAACTCTCACAGACTTAGGTTGGATAATCAACTTTCGAAAATCAGAGGTGATTCCATCCCAGAAGTTTGTTTACCTGGGAATGTTCTTCGATCTAGAGATAGGATATGTTTATCCTACTCAGGAGAGGGTACAAGTACTCATCTCATTGATACAATCAGTGTGCAACAGTCATCATGTACTGGCACGGGTTTACCTGAGAATGCTGGGGTTGGTGGTTTCTCTGGAACCAGTCATTCCACAGGCGGTCTTGCGCATGCGGCCTATCCAGTTATTTCTCATGTCACAGACGACAGGTTTCCTGGACTCATAGGTGTCAGTGTTGGAACCTCTTATTCACCACCTTCAATGGTGGATGAAGACAGAGAATCTCCTGGCAGGTGTGATGCTCACCCCATCCCACTATTAAATAATGATGTACACAGATGCATCAATGGAGGGATGGGGGAGGGGCTTGCCTGGAAGAAGCCACAGTATCAGGGCTTTGAAATCTGGATCAGTCACAGGAACATATAAATCTACTGGAATTACGAGCAATAGTTCGGGGCCTGGAACATTTCTTACAGAAAGATCAGGGCAAGATTGTTCTAGTTCGATCAGACAACTCAACAGTAGTGACTTACATAAACCGCCAGGGCGGAATGAAGTCGCCCAATCTCTGTATGATGACATGGAAATTGCTTTGCTGGTGCCTGGATCACAGGATCACTTTGAAAGCAGTTCATATTCCGGGAAGGTTAAATCATGTTTTACCTACGGAATGGCAACTAAATCAATGTGTGGTGGATCGTCTGTTCAACCACTGGGGGAAACCCAACATAGATTTATTCGCAACGAAGAAGAATGCGAAGATGATGACGTACGTCTCTCCGATTCCAGATCCAAGCGCTATCGCATCAGATGCGTTAGCTATCGGCTGGGTGGGAATGTATGCATACGCATTCCCTCGAGCAATCCTGATTCCAAAAATTCTTCAGAAAATCAGACAGGAGGAGGGCCAAGTGCTTCTGATCACCCCAAATTGGCCAAGTCGATCATGGTAAACGGATCTGCTGGACCTTCTGGTCTGCAATCCGGTTCCTCTGCTTGTGATGGACAATATTATCATCCAGAGCAAGGCCCTTCACAACAATCTGTCAATGTTCAGATTGACTGCATGGATGTTGTCAAGGAATCAAGAATTAAGGAGGGTTTTTCTGAGCAAGCAGCCATGTTTATTGCAAAAGCCAGAAGGGGGTTAACTTCCAGAGCATATAACTATAAAATCAACAGATTTGCAGAATGCTGCTCAAAAAGATGTATTAATCCAATGGATTCATCTATTCAGGTAGTAGCCGATTTCCTCTGTCACCTGTATGATGCCTATAGCATCAAGCCTGACTCTATTGCTGGCTACAAGTCAGCTTTGATGTCAGTTATCCCTTGCTTGGCTAATAGGGGAAGTGATGAAGTAAGTACATTAAATACTTTAATTAAAGGCATGGGCAATCCAAGACCAAGGAATGCCCCTGTGATTCCGTCTTGGGGTTTATCACTAGTGCTTCAGGTATTAGCAGATAAGCCATTTGGACCACTAAGTTCCATTTCTAAAACTGTATTTTTAATTGCTGTGGCCTTGGCTAGGTGGAGAAGCGAAATTCCTGCCTTATCAGCCAAGGCAGACCATTATGTGGTTACAGGGGAAGGCCTTAAGCTTATACCTAGGATAAATTTCATGGCTAAAAACCAGTTTGAAATATCCAGGTCAACCCATATTTTTACCAGCTTTGACTAGATATGATCCTAATTCAAAAGTATAGTGTCCAATCTGCGCATTAAACAGGTACAAACAACGTACCCAGGAATGGCGGACAGACTCTACAGCGTTATGGTTGTCGTATATTGAACCTCATGGTAGGGCTTCCAAGGACACCATTTCCAGGTGGATTGTAGAATGTATTCAATTTTGTCATAAATCTGCCACAGGTAAACAAGTTGACTTTGCCAAGGCTCACAGTGTTCGCGGCGTAGTGGCTTCCACTGCCCTGGTTAATGGGGTCCCTGTGGACGACATTATGTCGGTATCCCAGTGGCACTGTGAGTCGAGGTTTTACCGACCATTAACTTTGTGACACCTCGAATCCTCTCGCCTTATCGATTTTGAAAAAATAATTTAGGTGTATAATTTTTGACGAGGCTTTCTCATTTTTTATATAAATCACAATTTATCAATGGAAACAACCACTTTTCAGATGAAAGCAACAAGAAATTCACAAGGTCAGTCTTGTTCATGTGTTGTTCATTGTTGACTGTATTTGTCACGTAACCCTTCGTTCTACTATGATGATGGTACATGTTTTATGTGTTTCATTTTTGAGAGTATGCGAAAATGAAGCCTTTTCATCTTATGTCCCATAGTACATGGCACTTGTACGTTGAGAATGTATGGGACATTGCGCTCATTCTGTCTCCTTCCCAAGAAAATGGGGGTGGGGGGAGTGCCTATGACATATGGTCTTCTCAAAGCCATTGATTGTGTTATCCGATGTTCAGCTCATTTCCTGGTTGTGTTTTTTATCACAATTTCAGAAGTTTAAGTGTCTTAAACGCAGAAAAGCGCATAGGGAAGAGCTGGTCTTTTGACCTCGCCTCCCTCCCGCGGAATTCACTGACGAATTCTGGCAATATCAAAGAGGGTTTAGGAAGTGAAATAAACGAAATCATGGATTTCTTTTTCTCATGAGAGAGTTTATACTTACCTCCCTAGCACGGACCCGGCCTCTCCGCCCCACAGAGTCAGCCAATAAATTAGTCAGAAGAAGTACTAATCTGCACATGCACGAGGATGGGGCTGGCATCCGCCGGACTGTCATCTGACTACCTGCCCAGTAGGGCTCCCTAACTTTTTTAACCTGAGTTGTTATCGAGTGAAAGTCGATATTTGGGAATATCAAAGTGTGTTTGGGAGGTAAGTATCAACTCTCGTGAAAAATGAAATCCGTGATTTCGTTTAGTCTGAACAAACATTCTATGTACAAAAGTGTCTAATTAGAAATAATGCTCTTAATTCAACCTTGTTTCCAGAATATCCGTCCATCATCTGACCTCGTATGATATCATAATCACCTGAGAGCATGTGTGATGGCATCGCAATCATTATGTCACAAAGGGTTCCATATAGACCGTCATCAAATCTCAAATAGTCCGACATGTTCTATGAATTGTATGTCTCTGTAATTCTTTGCTATTTAATAAACGTGCTGTTGAATATTTTAAAACTAATTTGACTGGGGCACTGTTGCTGCCTTCTCATAGGGTATCCATGAAATCGAAGTGAATGGAGGATTCCAGTTTCTCAGTCAATCATATGATGTCATAATCAACTACATGACGTGTGGGTTGACATCATAATCAATTACATCATGAATGATGTAGATAAGTTTGTCATGAATGCTTAATTGATGATGGACTAAGTTTTATTGTATGATTTGTGTCTACTATTTAATAAACAAGCTGTTGACTATTTTGAAACTAATTTGAATGGGAACTGTTGCTGCCCTAGGCAGCAACAGCACGCAGTCAAATTAGTTTCAAAATATTCAACAGCTTACCTGTATAGTTTTTTGGAAATTGATAGTCGGTGTGCTAAAACTGGAAAGGTCCATTATGGGAACAGATTTGTGAAGTTTGAAACAAAATACTAATGGCTCAACCTACATCACGCAATGGAGTGTGGCAAGTATCAAAGTCTATCAGCGTAGAGGATGAATGCAACCAATTAAAACCTAATAGTGATACCATAGCATAGTAATTCAAATATCACACCAAAGCACATATAATGTTTTATGTGTGGACAAACAAAATGTAGGTGACATGCCGGACTCAATCTGTCCAGTATCTGTATATTAGATAGTAATCATCTCATGTTAATGGGATCTTATAGCGATCAAAATGCTGTGCTTTTTAACTGGCCCTGGTAAAGATTTGCTACTGCAGAGGAAGCGTCAACAGTGAAAGTTCAGGAATATCCAAATTTTGGCTTGCTTAATCAGTGTCCATTTGCAGTCCTGGAAGTGAAAGCTATTTTTGACAATTTACCACTGGAATAATTGGATTGATAAACGAGCCTGTCAATCCAGTTGTAAATTTTCAAAAATAGTCTTCTCTGGCGCTGCAAAAAGACACTGACTAAACGTAACTATTAACACTTTAATCCTCATATCAGCCAAAAACGGCTTCTGCAGTGTTCTTGAGAAATGTCCATTTGCAGACCAAGAGAAGACTATTTTTGAAAATTTACCACTGGAATGAATGGCTCGATAACCGAGCCAGGCATTCCAATGGTAAATTTTTAAAATAGTCTTCTCTTGGTCTGAAAATTGACATTTTCTTTGAGAAAAGTGAAATTTTCTAGAATAAATTTAAGTGTTAAAGGGTGTTAACCCTTTTAAAGGTGCGCCGATCACAAATGATGCCTACAATGGTTACAAAAAATACCAATTTATGGAACAATACAAAGCTATTTTTGCAAATTCCAGTAAGACGTTTTTAAAAATAGACTTTCCTTGGCCTATAAATGGACGTTGTCTGAGCAAAAATTTTATTTATCTTGACAAATCTTGACCATTATCCCTTTAATGGTCATACCAGCCAAAACCGCTCTCCGCTGTCTTGTGGAATGTCCATTTATAAGCCAAGAGAATACAATTTTTGAAAATTTAGCACTGGAATAACAGGCTCAATAACTGAGCCAGTCATTCCAGTGATAAATTTTCAAAAATTGTTTTCTTTTGGCCTGTAAATGAACATTCATTAAGAAAATATGAAAATCTTTTGGACTAAATTTTACCATTAAAGGGTTGAAGTACTAATTGATATGAGTAGCATTTTGTGTGCTTTGAGGCGATGGTGATGCAAGAGCCATTAACTAATATGGTCTTGATGAATACTTATTTACCTCTCAGACATGGGTTTATGGTTTTCTCAAGTCTTATACTCTCTCATTTTGATTATGTTTGCATATTTTAAAATCTGTTGTTTACAGTTTTTCTGTTCAATGGCCGCTACATTTGCACTGAATTTCTTCCTGTCTGGCATTTACTTCAATCAGTGGGGTTACTTCTATCGGCCAGGTCTGATTGATTTTGGAGTTTTCAGTGTGAGTATATCATAGATTGATCCTGTAAGGTAACACCTTTACTACTGTCATCACGAAAAATGTAAAAAATATCATTTGATATCTTTTCTGCCCTTTCATGTAATAAGTTTCTTAATCCTTTCATGACGAAGCCGGCCCAAACCGGCCTCTGCAGTGATCATGAGAAATGTCCATTCGCAGGCTAAGAGAAGACTATTTTTGAAATTTTACCACTGAAATGACTGGCTCAGTAAGCGAGCCAGCCATTCCAGCGGTAAATTTTCAAACATACTCTTCTTATGACCTACAAATGGACATTCAATAAGGAAATGTTTTGATTTTCTTCACCAAGTTTAGACATTAAAGGGTTAATGATTGGTCCAGAAAACACATTTTCACATCAAGAGTATACTTACCTCCCTAATACTTTTGATATTGCTAAATATTGGCTTTCACTCAATAAACACTCAGATTAAAACAGTTAGGTGCCCCTACTGGGCAGGGAGTCAGAGCATAGTCTGGCGGATGCCAGCCCCACCACCGCGCATGCGCAGACTAGCACTTCCTCTTTGCTAATTTATTGGCTGAGAGACAACACATGCTTTTGTGCTACTGCTTTTTGTAGCTCAATTATAAGCGTTTTTGGCAAAATTCAGAACTGTTGATACCTGATAAAGATGGCAGGAAGAGTAACTTCGCCAGAGGAGGGCCCAGGACCTTTAAATCAGGTGACTTCTAGTAAAATTAGCGAGTTTTGTCCCGTTGTAATGTGTTTCCGGGACTCGCGGTTACCGTGATAAGCGCCTTGTTTAGTTGGTTTATTTCAACTAGGTGCTATATAATACTAATCTCTCTTTGTGTTTATGTCCACAGGTCTGTGTGAAGAAATATTATGGACATGACATCAGCAGAGGGTTTGTGTCTCTCCACCATGGTTCCATTTCCTACTAATACTGTTAGGTTATCTAACCAAAAATTCTATGTCCAGTGAGTTGGAGGCCTATTATAAAGTCTTCTCACTTTGCCCTCTTGATCCAATTCCTTCCCCTAGAGGTGGAGAGAGTTAAGAGGCGTTCAGTGGTGGAGTGCTCCAGTTCATCAGGTTGGATGGTTGGTCTAGACAAGGTGTCAGGTATCTAATTATTGATATGAGGTGATGTTAATTATTTAGAGGAAAGGGAGATAATTAACTTTATTTGCCATTGTTATCAGTATATATCTGATGCTTGTGTAGTCGAAATGTCCATTCTGCACATGTTCTGGTTAGAGATACAATTCGTCCTTGCACTGGGATGTTTGTTGGGGATCGATTTTTTCCTGTCATAGGATTAATGACGTCATAATCAGCCTTGCTCTTTATTAACAATTAAAGTTGTCCGAAGCTGGGTTTCTGATAAATTATGATCTTTATGATCATTTTCCTTCTCTTGAGTTGGTGAGTTTCTAAGCTTAACTAGATTGCTCATACTCCTCGTCCTTTGGCCTTTTTCAGAGACCTGGTTGTGCGTCCTGTGGACGATTTTTGAGGGACAAGTTTGGCCCTCATCTCTGTTTTCAGTGTAGCCCCTGTGGTCCCTTGCTTAATTGCGAGATATGTAAGCACTGGGGGGGGGCGAGCTAATGTCCGAATTCTTGTGCTTGCAGGCGAAGGACAAGGTGGAGGAGGAGAAGAAGAAGCTGAAAAAAGAGGGTGTAAGTAAGAAGGGTAAGAGGAAGGCCTCGTCCGTGGTGGACATGGAGGCCTTCCGGACCGAGATGTTGGGAGAGATGAGGAGGACAATAAAGGATTTGGTTCCAGAGTTGCTTCGTGGCATGCTTCCTGGACCAAATCCTTTATTGACCTCATCATCTGCTTCGGAGCAGGTAATCCCCACCTCTGAATCAACGCTCCTTAGTACGCTTCCGTTGTTTGAAGATTCAGAGGTGGCCCCATTAGAGGGGGCGTTCCACGGCCCTGGCAGCAGGCTTATTGCCGCGCCCAATAGGGACCGTGGACGGTCGTCGCTGGAACCCGCGGGCTGCTTATCAGTCCAGGGGTATCCGCACACAGCGGGTGCCAGTACCTCGTATGGCACCTTCCCTGGCCAGTCCGGGTTAGCTCTCTTTGCTGACCCGGAGTCTAATCTGTCTGGCCAGGAGGATGAGGATTACCTGTTGGGGTCGCCGTCTGAAGACGTGGACATGGATTATGACGTCTGTGCACCCCTCGCGGGGAATACAGGCGCCTTTTTCCACGGTTCTACTCTCCCAGGGGTAGAATCCACGGTTCAGACTGTGGCCCTGGGCGCTGAAGGCCAGCGGTACCGCATACCTCGGCTTGCCGAGAGTGTCACTGGTGCTGGCCGGGGCCGTGGTGGGGCGGTATATGCCCCGCGCTCTACCACGGCGCCTGCTCCTGGTCAAACCAGTGATATTAGCATGCCGGTATTGTCAGGCCCGCATGTTCTCCCTGGCTTGCCAGGGATATCAGCGTACCCGCCGTCAAGCTCTGTTGCTTGCGCTCAGGAGGAAGACGAAGGCCCCCGTCTTGTAGAGCGCTCGCAGCTAGCCACGGAGGAGGATTGGTCTGACGCTTGCCAGTGGTTTGTGAGTGTTAGACCAGATCTGCCCGTGGAGCAGTCGGCTAGCCAGCGTGAGCACAGGCCGTGGTTAGCTGGTAAGCCTACTGCTAACGCTATGCCTTCTCTGCCGCTGGCAGAGCATGTCATTGACATGTTCGAGGCGGCGGAGACGTCCATTAAGTCGAGTGGACGTCTCGCTAAGGCCCCGCGCGAGGTGGCCAGGCGTTGCCGCATCGTGCCCCTGGACTACCAGCGGTACGGTGTGGTACCGAAGCCGAGCGTGGATGACCGCGCGGCTTTGGGTGAGGATGCGCGGCCAGGCTCCCGTTCTGACACGGGAGTCTTGTGTTCGAACGCGTTGCGTTCAGCAAATGCCGCGTTGCGTGATGTGGAGGAGAGTGGGAGGGCTTCGATTGCCGCTCTGTCCCACGTCTCCCAGCTGTTACAAGGGGTAGTAACAGCATCCGCATCGCGCCAGCCAAGTCCGGTCACAGTCCAGCGAGCCATCCAGGATGGTATCAACCTGGCTCTGGACTGTATGACGCGGGCGGTGACCAGGAGTGTCCGGGCAAGGCGCACTTTTGCCTTGGATAATCTGTGCCCGTCCCAGGACCTCTACAATAGGCTACTACGTACGCCTATGACAGGTCCTGGTCTCTTTGGAGGTGAGGGATGTAGGCACCTCCAGGAGACGGTTACTCTGGTCAATAACCAGAGGGCGCTGCGCGAGCAGTTTGAGGTGCTTCGTCGTGCCAACGTTCGCGCCGCACCCCCTGCGTATCGTCCCCTGCAGGCTCGAGGTGGTAGTGGCCAGGTCAGAGGCCAACCACCATCGCAGCGCCGGCCTTGGCCGCGTGCGATTCGGCCAGCAGCGAGTGGGGCGCAGGCTCCTCAGGCGCAGTCAGTCAGGCAGCCGCCCGCGCACCGAGGTGCGCACGGTGCTGGTCGTGGCGCGCGAGGATCTGGGCGGGGTAATCGTTCCTGATGGGACGGTTACCGCGGTGAGAACCGCGCCGGTGTTTCTGGCAGAGGAGACAGTGCCGCTCTTGCACTCCTTATGTCCACCTCTATCCCTAGGTGGACCGGTGGGAGGCCGGCTAGCCGACCACATGCAAGAGTGGGAACGGTTAACTCAGGACCGTTTAGTCTTGCGATGGCTTTCAGTCGGGTATCATCCCGATTGGATGACAGGCCCGCCATCGCGACTGTCTCTAGTGCCGATCTGGACTCCAAATCCGAGAGATCCAGATCAAAGGTTGTGTATCGAGGAGGAAATAAATTCCCTCATACAAAAAGGAGCTATTCAGCCGGCACAGAGGTGTCCGGGCTTCTATTCAACCCTGTTCTTAGTAACAAAGAACACCGGAGGGTGGAGACCAATTCTCAACCTCAAGCCATTGAACAAGTTCATAGAGACGCCCAGTTTCAAGATGGAGACTGTGCGCTCGGTGTTGGCGGGGTTAGAGAGGGGAATGTGGACAGCGTCGATAGATTTGAAGGACGCTTATTTCCACATCCCCATACACAGGAGTTTCTGTCGCTTCCTGAGATTTGCATTCCAGGGCAGACAGTGGGAATTCAGGGTGCTACCCTTCGGAATTTCCACGGCTCCTCGGGTTTTCACCCGTGTGGTTCTTGCGATCACCGCATACCTCCGCAGGAGAAGCATAGCAGTCCACACATACATAGACGACTGGCTGTTGAAAGCGCACACCCGGGAAAGTTTATCGGCCAGTCTGGAGATTATTTTGAAAACTCTCACAGACTTAGGCTGGATGATCAATTTCCCAAAATCAGAGCTGATTCCATCCCAGAAGTTTGTTTACCTGGGGATGTTCTTCGATCTAGAGACAGGATATGTTTATCCTACTCAGGAGAGAGTTCAGAAACTCATCTCATTAATTCAGTCAGTGTGCGACAGTCGTCATGTCCTGGCACGGGTTTACTTGAGAATGCTGGGGTTGATGGTTTCATTGGAACCAGTCATTCCTCAGTCCGCCTTACGCAGGCGGCCGATCCAGTTATTTCTCATGACACAATGGACCCAGAGTACAGGTTCGCTGGACTCGAATGTGTCAGTGTTGGCGCCTCTGATTCATCACCTGCAATGGTGGTTGGACACAGAGAATCTCTTGGTGGGGGTTATGCTAACCCCTCCCCACCCTCAGGTGACTGTGTATACAGATGCATCGATGGAGGGCTGGGGAGCTTGCCTGGAAGAGTCCACGATATCAGGGCTTTGGAATCTGGAACAGTCAAAGGAACATATAAATCTACTGGAGCTAAGAGCAGTAGTCCTGGGCCTGGAACATTTCTTACAGAAAGTTCAGGGCAAGATTGTTCTTATTCGTTCAGACAACTCAACAGTTGTGACTTACATAAACCGCCAGGGCGGAACGAAGTCGCCCAGTCTCTGTATGATGACATGGAGACTGCTTTGTTGGTGTCTGGATCACCAGATTACCTTGAAAGCAGTTCATATTCCGGGAAGGTTAAATCTGCTAGCAGACTCATTGAGCCGAAGGATGAGTGTTTTACCCACGGAATGGCAACTAAATCAATGTGTGGCGGATCGTCTGTTCGACCATTGGGGGAAACCCAACATCGATTTGTTCGCAACGAAGAAGAATGCGAAGATGACGACGTACGTCTCTCCGATTCCGGATCCAAGCGCTTTCGCAACAGATGCGTTAGCTATCAGCTGGGGGAGAATGTATGCATACGCATTCCCTCCAGCAATCCTGATTCCAAAAATTCTTCAGAAAATCAGACAAGAGGAATGCCAAGTGCTTCTGATCGCCCCGGATTGGCCAAGCCGATCATAGTATACGGATCTGCTGGACCTTCTGGTCTGCAATCCGGTTCCTCTGCCTCTGATGGACGATATTATCTTCCAGGGCAAGGCCCTTCACAACAATCCGTCAATGTTCAGATTGACTGCGTGGATGTTGTCAAGGAATCTAGAATTAAGGAGGGCTTTTCTGAGCAAGCAGCCATGTTTATGGCCAAAGCCAGGAGGGGGTCAACCTCCAGAGCATATAATTATAAAATCAACAGATTTGCAGAATGGTGCTCAAAAAGATGTATTGATCCAATGGATTCATCTATTCAGGTAGTAGCTGATTTCCTCTGTCACCTCTATGATGCCTATAGCCTCAAGCCTAACTCTATTGCTGGTTATAAGTCAGCTTTAATGTCTGTTATTCCTTGCTTGGCTAAGAGGGGAAGTGATGAAGTAAATACATTAAATGTATTAATTAAAGGCATGGGCAATCTAAGACCAAGGAATCCACCTGTGATTCCGTCTTGGAGTTTATCGCTAGTGCTTCAAGTACTAGGTGATAAGCCGTTTGAACCACTTAGTTCCATTTCTATGAAACTATTAACACTGAAGACTGTGTTTTTAATTGCTGCGGCCTCGGCTAGGCGTAGGAGTGAAATTCATGCCTTATCAGCCGAGGATGACCGTTTTGTGGTTTCAGGGGAAGGCCTTAAGCTGCTACCTAGGATTAATTTCTTGGCTAAAAATCAGTCGTTGAAATATCCAGGTCAACCTATTGTTTTGCCTACTTTGACTAGATATAATCCTAATTCTAAAGCATGGTGTCCCGTCCGGGCGCTTTGCCGGTACAAACAACGTACGGCGGAGTGGCGCACCGACCAGTCGGCGTTATGGTTGTCTTATATTGAACCCCATGGCAGGGCTTCTAAGGACACCATTTCCAGGTGGATTGTAGAATGCATTCAGTTTTGCCATAAATCCGCCACCGGGAAGCAGGTTGACGTGGCCAAGGCTCACAGTGTCCGCGGCGTAGTGACATCCACGGCCCTATTTAAGGGGGGTCCCGGTGGATGATATTATGTCGGTGGCTCAGTGGCACTGTGAGTCAAGTTTTACAGACCATTATCTCCGTGACACCTCTAATCCTCTCGCCTTGTCGATTTTGAAAAAATAACTTGGCATATATTTTTGATGGGGTTTCCTCATTGCTTATATATTTCACAATTAATTTATGGAAACAACCACTAATTTGGGACTGCATCGTGCTTCACCAATGGGAAGAGGATGTCAGCAGCCATTTCAACAAGGTCAGTCTTGTGTATGTGTTGTCCATTGTTGATTGTCTTGTCACGTTACCCGTTATTAATATGATGATGGTTTTGTGTATTTATGTGGTTCATTGTTGAGAGTATACGAAAATGGAGTTTTTTCGTCTCTGTCCTGTAGTACATGGCACTTGTACGTAGAGAGCGTATAGGACATTGAGGTCATTCGACTCTTCCTCCCAGGAAGGAGGGGGGGAGCGCATATGACATTCGGTCATCTCTCATACATCGGGGGTGTTATCCGATGGTTAGTCAAATCCTGACTGTTTTTTCATACAGTTTCAGAAGTTTAAGTGCCTTAAACGCATAAAAGCGTATAGGGATGAGCTGGTCTTTTGACCTCGCCTCCCTCCCACCGAATTCACTGTCGAATTCTGGCAATATCAAAAGTATTAGGGAGGTAAGTATACTCTTGATGTGAAATAAACGAAATCAAGGATTTCTTTTTTCACTTCAAGAGTATACTTACCTCCCTAATACTTTTGATATTGCTAAATATTGGCTTTCACTCAATAAACACTCAGATTTAAAACAGTTAGGTGCCCCTAC
Source organism: Chaetoderma sp. LZ-2023a (assembly GCA_034401795.1). Classification (NCBI taxonomy): domain Eukaryota; kingdom Metazoa; phylum Mollusca; class Caudofoveata; order Chaetodermatida; family Chaetodermatidae; genus Chaetoderma; species Chaetoderma sp. LZ-2023a. The sequence continues at coordinate 178,620,674 of CM067359.1, forward strand.
TGGGCAGGGAGTCAGAGCGTAGTCTGGCGGATGCCAGCCCCACCACCGCGCATGCGCAGACTAGCACTACCTCTTTGCTAGATTATTGGCAAAGAGAACACACATGTCTTTTTGAATCATAAGCTTTTCTTACTCTTTAACTGTTTATTTGGTGTTATTTTGGAGTGATAGTGTCTGATTTGGATGGCGGGAGGATACACTTCGCCACAGGAGGACTTAGGACCTTTAAATCAGGTGACTTCTAGTAAAATTAGCGAGTTTTCTTCCCGGTGTATTGTGTTTCCGGGACTCGCGTTTACCGTGATAAGCGCCTTGGTTAGTTGGTTTATGTCAACTCGGTGCTACCTAGGACTAATTTCTCTTTCTGTTTATGTCCACAGGTCTGTATGACGCTAGGTGGTGACATCACAGCAGCAGAGAGTTAGTTTTCTCTCCACCATGGTTCCATTTCCTACTAACACTGTTAGGTTATCTAACCAAATGAAAAATTATGTCCAGTGAGTTGGAGGCCTAGTATAAAGTCTTCTCACTTTGCCCTCTTGATCCAATTCCTTCCCCATGAGGTGGAGAGAGTTAAGAGGCGTGCAGATGGTGGAGTTCTCCGGTTCGTCACGTTGGATGGTTTGTCTATACAAAGTGTCAGGTATCTAGTTATTGATAATGTGGTGATGTTAATTATTGTAAACAAACAAAGGGAGATAATTAACATTTTTGCCAGAAAAGAGTTATCTATATGTATCTGATGGTTGTGTAGTCGACTTATCCATTCAGCATACAATTCGTCCTTGCACTTGGATGTTTTGTTGGGATCGAATTTTTCCTGTCACGGGATTAATGACGTCATAATCAGCCTGGCTATGTATTTATCAGCAATTCAAGCGCTATGCTGGTTTCTGATGTATATTGATCTTTATGATCGTTTTCCTTCTCTTTGAGTTGGATTGAGTTTCTAAGCTTAACTAGTTGCTCATACTCCTTGTCCTTTGCCCTGTTTCAGGGACCGGGTTGCGCGTCCTGTGGACGTTTTCTTCATGAAAAGTTTTGGCCTCATCTGTGCTATCTATGTAGCCCTTGTGGTCCTTTGGTTAATTGTGACATATGTAAGCACTGGGGGGGCGAGTTAATGTCCGAATTCTTGTGCTGCTTACAGGCGACGGACAAGGTGGTAGAGGAGGAGAAGAAGAAGAAGCGGAAACGAGAGGTTGTAAGTAGGAAGGGTAAGGGGAAGGTCTCGTCCGCGGTGGATATGGAGGCCTTCCGGACCGAGATGTTGGGAGAGATGAAGAGGACAATAAAGGATTTGGTTCCAGGGTTGCTTCGTGGCATGCTTCTTGGACCAAATCCTTTACTGTCCTCATCATCGGCTTCGGAGCAGGTAATCCCCGCCTCTGGATCAGTTTTCCTTAGACCGCTTCCGTTGTTCGACGATTCAGAGGTGGCCCCATTAGAGGGGGCGTTCCACGACCCTGGCAGCAGGCTTATTGCCGCGCCGATAGGGGACCGTGGACGGTTGTCGCTGGAACCCGCGGGCTGCTTATCAGTCCAGGGGTATCCGCATGCCGCGGTGGCCAGTACCTCCTATGGCACCGTTCCTGGTCAGCCCGGGTTAGCTCTCTTTGCTGACCCGGGGTCTAATCTTTCTGACCAGGGTGATGAGGATTACCTGCTAGGGTCGCCGTCTGACGACGTGGACATGGATGAAGACGTTTGTGCACCCCTCGCGGGGAATACAGGCGCCTTATTCCACGGTTTTACTCACCCTGGAGTAGAGTCCGCGGCTCAGCTGGTGGCCCAGGGCGCTGCTGATGGCCAGCGGTACCGCATACCTCGGCTTGCCGAGGGTGTTGCTGGTGCTGGCCGGGCCCGTGGTGGCGCTATATATACCCCGCGCTCTGCCACGGTGCCTGCTCCTGGTCAAACCAGTGATATTCTCATGCCGGTGCTGTCAGGCCCGCATGTTTTCCCTGGCTTGCCAGGTGTATCAGCGTACCCGCCGTCAAGCTCTACTGCTTGCGCTCAGGAGGAAGACGAAGGACCCCGTCTTGTAGAGCGCTCGCAGTTAGCCACGGAGGAGGATTGGTATGACGCTTGCCAGTGGCTGGTGAGCGTTAGGCCTGATCTGCCCGTGGAGCAGTCGACTAGCCAGCGTGTTCACACGCCGTGGTTAGCTGGGAAACCGACTGCTAACGCTATGCCTTCTCTGCCGCTGGCGGAGCATGTCGTTGACATGTTCAAGGCGGCGGAGACGTCCATTAACTCGAGTGGACGTCTCGCGAAGGCCCCTCGCGAGGTGGCCCGGCGTTGTCGCATCGTGCCCCTGGATTACCAGCGGTACGGTGTGGTACCCAAGCCCAGCGTGGATGACCGCGCGGCTTTGGGTGAGGATGCGCGGCCAGGCTCCCGTTCTGACACGGGGGTCTTGTGCTCGAACGCGTTGCGTTCGGCGAATACCGCGTTGCGTGATGCGGAGGAGAGTGGGAGGGCTTCGATTGCCGCTCTGTCCCACGTCTCCCAGCTGTTACAGGGGGTAGTAACGGCATCCGCATCGCGCCAGCCAAGCCCGGTCATGGTCCAGCGAGCCATCCAGGATGGTATTAACCTGGCGCTGGACTGTATGACTCGGGCGGTGACCAGGAGTGTCCGGGCAAGACGCACGTTTGCCCTGGACAATCTGTGCCCGTCTCAGGACCTGTACAATAGGCTACTCCGTACGCCTATGACGGGTCCTGGTCTTTTTGGAGGTGAGGGATGTCGCCACCTCCAGGAGACGGTCACCCTGGTGAATAACCAGAGGGCGCTGCGCGAGCAGTTTCAAGTGCTGCGTCATGCTAACGTTCGCGCCGCGGCCCCTGCGTATCGTCCCCTGCAGGCTCGAGGTGGTGCTGGCCAAGTCAGAGGCCAGCCACCGTCGCAGCGTCGGCCTCGGCCGCGTGCGATTCGGCCAGCAGCGAGGGGGGCGCAGGTTCCTCAGGCGCCGTCAACCAGGCAGCCGCCCGCGCACCGAGGTGCGCGCGGGGCGGGGCGGGGCGCGCGAGGATCTGGGCGTGGTTATCGGTCCTGACAGGACGCTTACCGCGGTAAGAACCACTACGGTGTGTATGGCAACGGAGACAGTGCCGCTCTTGCATGCCTTGTGTCCACCGCGGTCCCTAGGTGGACCGGTGGGAGGCCGGCTAGCCGACCACATGCAAGAGTGGGAACGGTTAACTCAGGACCGTTTAGTCTTGCGATGGCTTTCCGTCGGGTATCATCCAGAGTGGATGACAGGCCCGCCGTCGCGACTGTCTCTAGTGCCAGTCTGGACTCCCATTCCGAGAGAGCCAGAGCAAAGGTTGTGTATCGAGGAGGAGATAAATTCCCTCGTACAAAAAGGAGCTATTCAGCCGGCACAAAGGTGTCCGGGCTTCTATTCAACCCTGTTCTTAGTAACAAAACGCACCGGAGGGTGGAGACCGATTCTCAACCTCAAGCCATTGAACAAGTTCATCGAGACGCCCAGTTTCAAGATGGAAACGGTGCGCTCGGTGTTGGCGGGGTTGGAGAGGGGGATGTGGACGGCGTCGATAGATTTGAAGGACGCTTATTTCCACATCCCCATCCACGGGAGTTTCTGTCGCTTCCTGAGATTTGCATTCCAGGGCAGACAGTGGGAATTCAGGGTGTTACCCTTCGGAATTTCCACGGCTCCTCGGGTTTTCACCCGTGTGGTTCTTGCGATCACAGCATACCTCCGCAGGAGAAGCATAGCAGTCCACACGTACATAGACGACTGGCTGTTGAAAGCGCACACCCGGGAAAGTTTGTCGGCCAATCTGGAGATTGTTTTGAAAACTCTCACAGACTTAGGCTGGATGATCAATTTCCCAAAATCAGAGCTGACTCCATCCCAGAAGTTTGTTTACCTGGGGATGTTCTTCGATCTAGAGACAGGATATGTTTATCCTACTCAGGAGAGAGTTCAGAAACTCATCTCGTTAATTCAGTCAGTGTGCGACAGTCGTCATGTCCTGGCACGGGTTTACTTGAGAATGCTGGGGTTGATGGTTTCATTGGAACCAGTCATTCCTCAGGCCGCCTTACGCAGGCGGCCGATCCAGTTATTTCTCATGACACAATGGACCCAGAGTACAGGTTCGCTGGACTCGAATGTGTCAGTGTTGGCGCCTCTCATTCACCACCTGCAATGGTGGTTGAATACAGAGAATCTCTTGCCGGGGGTTTTGCTAACCCCTCCCCACCCTCAGGTGACGGTGTATACAGATGCATCGATGGAGGGCTGGGGAGCTTGCCTGGAAGAGTACACGATATCAGGGCTTTGGAATCTGGAACAGTCAAAGGAACATATAAATCTACTGGAGCTAAAAGCAGTAGTCCTGGGCCTGGAACATTTCTTACAGAAAGTTCAGGGCAAGATTGTTCTTATTCGTTCAGACAACTCAACAGTTGTGACTTACATAAACCGCCAGGGCGGAACGAAGTCGCCCAGTCTCTGTATGATGACATGGAAACTGCTTTGTTGGTGTCTGGATCACCAGATTACCTTGAAAGCAGTTCATATTCCGGGAAGGTTAAACCTGCTAGCAGACTCATTGAGCCGAAGGATGAGTGTTTTACCCACGGAATGGCAACTAAATCAATGTGTGGCGGATCGTCTGTTCGACCATTGGGGGAAACCCAACATCGATTTGTTCGCAACGAAGAGGAATGCGAAGATGACGACGTACGTCTCTCCGATTCCGGATCCAAGCGCTTTCGCAACAGATGCGTTAGCTATCAGCTGGGGGAGAATGTATGCATACGCATTCCCTCCAGCAATCCTGATTCCAAAAATTCTTCAGAAAATCAGACAAGAGGAATGCCAAGTGCTTCTGATCGCCCCGGATTGGCCAAGCCGATCATGGTATACGGATCTGCTGGACCTTCTGGTCTGCAATCCGGTTCCTCTGCCTCTGATGGACGATATTATCTTCCAGGGCAAGGCCCTTCACAACAATCCGTCAATGTTCAGATTGACTGCGTGGATGTTGTCAAGGAATCTAGAATTAAGGAGGGCTTTTCTGAGCAAGCAGCCATGTTTATGGCCAAAGCCAGGAGGGGGTCAACCTCCAGAGCATATAATTATAAAATCAACAGATTTGCAGAATGGTGCTCAAAAAGATGTATTGATCCAATGGATTCATCTATTCAAGTAGTAGCTGATTTCCTCTGTCACCTCTATGATGCCTATAGCCTCAAGCCTAACTCTATTGCTGGTTATAAATCAGCATTAATGTCTGTTATTCCTTGCTTGGCTAAGAGGGGAAGTGATGAAGTAAATACATTAAATGTATTAATTAAAGGCATGGGCAATCTAAGACCAAGGAATCCACCTGTGATTCCGTCTTGGAGTTTATTGCTAGTGCTTCAAGTACTAGGTGATAAGCCTTTTGAACCACTTAGTTCCATTTCTATGAAACTATTAACACTGAAGACTGTGTTTTTAATTGCTGCGGCCTCGGCTAGGCGTAGGAGTGAAATTCATGCCTTATCAGCCGAGGATGACCGTTTTGTGGTTTCAGGGGAAGGCCTTAAGCTGCTACCTAGGGTTAATTTCTTGGCTAAAAATCAGTCGTTGAAATATCCAGGTCAACCTATTATTTTGCCTGCTTTAACTAGATATGATCCTAATTCTAAAGCATGGTGTCCCGTCCGGGCGCTGCGCCGGTACAAACAACGTACGGCGGAGTGGCGCACCGACCAGTCAGCGTTATGGTTGTCATATATTGAACCCCATGGCAGGGCTTCTAAGGACACCATTTCCAGGTGGATTGTGGAATGCATTCAGTTTTGCCATAAATCCGCCACCGGGAAGCAGGTTGACGTGGCCAAGGCTCACAGTGTCCGCGGCGTAGTGACATCCACGGCCCTATTTAATGGGGTCCCTGTGGATGATATTATGTCGGTGGCTCAGTGGCACTGTGAGTCAAGTTTTACAGACCATTATCTCCGTGACACCTCTAATCCTCTCGCCTTGTCGATTTTGAAGAAATAACTCGGTTTATATTTTTTGAGGAGGTTTTTCCTCATTACTTATATATTTCACAATTAATTTATGGAAACACCCACTTTTTTGGGCCTGCATCAGTCTTTACCAATGGGAAGATGATGTCAGCAGCCATTTTCAACAAGGTCAGTCTTGTTCATGTGTTGTCCGTTGTTGATTGTATTGTCACGATTACCCGTTATTAATATGGTGATGGTTTGTGTATTTGTGTGGTTCATTGTTGAGAGTTACGGAAATGGAGCTTTTTCGTCTCTGTCCTGTAGTACATGGCACTTGTACGTAGAGAGCGTATAGGACATTGAGGTCAGGCGACTCTTCCTCCCAGGAAGGAGGGGGGGGGAGCGCATATGACATCGGTCATCTCTCATACATCGGTAGTGTTATCCGATGGTTAGTCAAATCCTGACTGTTTTTTCTTACAGTTTCAGAAGTTTAAGTGCCTTAAACGCAGAAAAGCGTATAGGGATGAGCTGGTCTTTTGACCTCGCCTCCCTCCCGCCAGATTCACTTTCGAATTCTGGCAATATCAAAAGTATTAGGGAGGTAAGTATACTCTTGAAGTGAAATAAACGAAATCTAGGATTTCTTTTTTCACGAGAGAGTTGATACTTACCTCCCTAGATACGGACCCGGCCTCTCCACCCCACAGAGGCTCGGTCTTCAGGCTCTTAATAGTTGCATGTGTGTCAGCCAATAATCTAGTCAGAGGAAGTGCTAGTCTGCGCATGCGCGGTGGTGGGGCTGGCATCCGCCAGACTACGCTCTGACTCCCTGCCCAGTAGGGGCACCTAACTGTTTTAAATCTGAGTGTTTATTGAGTGAAAGCCAATATTTAGCAATATCAAAAGTATTAGGGAGGTAAGTATCAACTCTCTCGTGAAAAAAGAAATCCTAGATTTCGTTTATTTCACGAGAGAGTTGATACTTACCTCCCTAGATACGGACCCGGCCTCTCCACCCCACAGAGGCTCGGTCTTCAGGCTCTTTATAGTTGCATGTGTATCAGCCAATAAATTAGTCAGAGGAAGTGCTAGTCTGCGCATGCGCGGTGGTGGGGCTGGCATCCGCCAGACTCCGCTCTGACTCCCTGCCCAGTAGGGGCACCTAACTGTTTTAATCTGAGTGTTTATTGAGTGAAAGCCAATATTTAGCAATATCAAAAGTATTAGGGAGGTAAGTATCAACTCTCTCGTGAAAAAAGAAATCCTTGATTTCGTTTATTTTGTAGAGTCAATGATGACCTGTAGGCCAACAGGGGACTATTTACAGAAAATTTAGCACTAATAACTGGCTAAGGCTTGACCATTGAAGGTTTATGATGATGCTTAAACTGTAACACAAACAGAAAGGGGCCAAAGCATTCCAAATGATGCTTTTGTATAATTTAAATAAAATAAATTGAATTATTTGCATAATTTTGAATTTCTAACAGAGAGAAATTTCGACATGGAAAATCTTTTTCTTCAATTTCCCTCAAAATTAATGAGTGATGTCATCACGTGAATGATTGTTGTGTTATGACGTCGTTAAACTAGAACTGGATGTAAATTGATCTCCAGCTTTGTATAGCTGTATCTGTATTAGACGCAAGGTTCGTCTAATCTGAAAACATGTTTCGTAATCTGAATCAACATGCTTGAAGATTCACGCATTGTCGCCATATCATTAATTTTATGCCATGTTAAAACTATTTTAAACCGAGCACCCCCCCCCCCCCCCCCCGCCCCACGACCCATACAAAATACATTTATGGATTTGTCAGCCCAACCCCCCCCCCCCTACCCCCACCACACCCCGACACATCTCCCTTTGTTTATAGTATGTCTTTGTATATTGAGAACTTGTTAGATTAACAATGTTGGTGTATGTCTTCATTTTCGAACACATCTATTCATATGTAAATCCAACAACCCTGATACAGCAAATACAGGAAGACAACATATGTAATAATCAGTTAAATATTGTGCTATTTATTTGCCTGGATTCATTCAAATTCAATCAAATTGTTTTCAGTTTTTCCTAATAGATTTCCTGTATGTCGGATTTAAATTGAGATGAGATGATTTTAAATGGTATAGAGAGGTGATGTGTTAAGCAGAATGTAACATGATAAAATCTAATTGTGTCGATGGCACTAATGGCAAATAATTGAAAACATGAAATACTACTATGTTGTTTAACCTTCTCATGACGAAACCGGCCCAACCCGACCTCTGCAGTGATCTTGAGCAGTGCCCATTTGCAGACCAAGAGAAGAGTATTTTTTAAATTTTACCACTGAAATGACTGGCTCGGTAACCGAGCCAGCCATTCTAGTGGTAAATTTTCAAAAATACTTTTCTCTAGGTCTGCAAATGAGCATTCAATAAAGAAATGTTTTGTTTCACATCAAGAGTATACTTACCTCCCTAATACTTTTGATATTGCTAAATATTGGCTTTCACTCAATAAACACTCAGATTAAAACAGTTAGGTGCCCCTACTGGGCAGGGAGTCAGAGCGTAGTCTGGCGGATGCCAGCCCCACCACCGCGCATGCGCAGACTAGCACTTCCTCTTTGCTAATTTATTGGCTGAGAGTGTACACATGCTTTTGTGTTAAGAACTTTCTATACTCTTTTCGAAGTTTTTTGAGACTGTTTGTTAGAAGTTTATCCCTGAGAAAGATGGCAGAGAGAGTAACTTCGCCAGAGGAGGGCCCAGGACCTTTAAATCAGGTGACTTCTAGTAAAATTAGCGAGTTTTGTCCCGTTGTAATGTGTTTCCGGGACTCGCGCTAAACGTGATAAGCGCCTTGATTAGTTGGTTTATTTCAACTAGGTGCTATATAAGACTAATCTCTCTTTGTGTTTATGTCCACAGGTCTGTGTGAAGAAATATTATGGACATGACATCAGCAGAGGGTTTGTGTCTCTCCACCATGGTTCCATTTCCTACTAATACTGTTAGGTTATCTAACCAAAAATTCTATGTCCAGTGAGTTGGAGGCCTATTATAAAGTCTTCTCACTTTGCCCTCTTGATCCAATTCCTTCCCCTAGAGGTGGAGAGAGTTAAGAGGCGTTCAGTGGTGGAGTGCTCCAGTTCATCAGGTTGGATGGTTGGTCTAGACAAGGTGTCAGGTATCTAATTATTGATATGAGGTGATGTTAATTATTTAGAGGAAAGGGAGATAATTAACTTTATTTGCCATTGTTATCAGTATATATCTGATGCTTGTGTAGTCGAAATGTCCATTCTGCACATGTTCTGGTTAGAGATACAATTCGTCCTTGCACTGGGATGTTTGTTGGGGATCGATTTTTTCCTGTCATAGGATTAATGACGTCATAATCAGCCTTGCTCTTTATTAACAATTAAAGTTGTCCGAAGCTGGGGTTCTGATAAATTATGATCTTTATGATCATTTTCCTTCTCTTGAGTTGGTGAGTTTCTAAGCTTAACTAGATTGCTCATACTCCTCGTCCTTTGGCCTTTTTCAGAGACCTGGTTGTGCGTCCTGTGGACGATTTTTGAGGGACAAGTTTGGCCCTCATCTCTGTTTTCAGTGTAGCCCCTGTGGTCCCTTGCTTAATTGCGAGATATGTAAGCACTGGGGGGGGCGAGCTAATGTCCGAATTCTTGTGCTTGCAGGCGAAGGACAAGGTGGAGGAGGAGAAGAAGAAGCTGAAAAAAGAGGGTGTAAGTAAGAAGGGTAAGAGGAAGGCCTCGTCCGCGGTGGACATGGAGGCCTTCCGGACCGAGATGTTGGGAGAGATGAGGAGGACAATAAAGGATTTGGTTCCAGAGTTGCTTCGTGGCATGCTTCCTGGACCAAATCCTTTATTGACCTCATCATCTGCTTCGGAGCAGGTAATCCCCACCTCTGAATCAACGCTCCTTAGTACGCTTCCGTTGTTTGAAGATTCAGAGGTGGCCCCATTAGAGGGGGCGTTCCACGGCCCTGGCAGCAGGCTTATTGCCGCGCCCAATAGGGACCGTGGACGGTCGTCGCTGGAACCCGCGGGCTGCTTATCAGTCCAGGGGTATCCGCACACAGCGGGTGCCAGTACCTCGTATGGCACCTTCCCTGGCCAGTCCGGGTTAGCTCTCTTTGCTGACCCGGAGTCTAATCTGTCTGGCCAGGAGGATGAGGATTACCTGTTGGGGTCGCCGTCTGAAGACGTGGACATGGATTATGACGTCTGTGCACCCCTCGCGGGGAATACAGGCGCCTTTTTCCACGGTTCTACTCTCCCAGGGGTAGAATCCACGGTTCAGACTGTGGCCCTGGGCGCTGAAGGCCAGCGGTACCGCATACCTCGGCTTGCCGAGAGTGTCGCTGGTGCTGGCCGGGGCCGTGGTGGGGCGGTATATGCCCCGCGCTCTACCACGGCGCCTGCTCCTGGTCAAACCAGTGATATTAGCATGCCGGTATTGTCAGGCCCGCATGTTCTCCCTGGCTTGCCAGGGATATCAGCGTACCCGCCGTCAAGCTCTGTTGCTTGCGCTCAGGAGGAAGACGAAGGCCCCCGTCTTGTAGAGCGCTCGCAGCTAGCCACGGAGGAGGATTGGTCTGACGCTTGCCAGTGGTTGGTGAGTGTTAGACCAGATCTGCCCGTGGAGCAGTCGGCTAGCCAGCGTGAGCACAGGCCGTGGTTAGCTGGTAAGCCTACTGCTAACGCTATGCCTTCTCTGCCGCTGGCAGAGCATGTCGTTGACATGTTCGAGGCGGCGGAGACGTCCATTAAGTCGAGTGGACGTCTCGCTAAGGCCCCGCGCGAGGTGGCCAGGCGTTGCCGCATCGTGCCCCTGGACTACCAGCGGTACGGTGTGGTACCGAAGCCGAGCGTGGATGACCGCGCGGCTTTGGGTGAGGATGCGCGGCCAGGCTCCCGTTCTGACACGGGAGTCTTGTGTTCGAACGCGTTGCGTTCAGCAAATGCCGCGTTGCGTGATGCGGAGGAGAGTGGGAGGGCTTCGATTGCCGCTCTGTCCCACGTCTCCCAGCTGTTACAAGGGGTAGTAACAGCATCCGCATCGCGCCAGCCAAGTCCGGTCACAGTCCAGCGAGCCATCCAGGATGGCATCAACCTGGCTCTGGACTGTATGACGCGGGCGGTGACCAGGAGTGTCCGGGCAAGGCGCACTTTTGCATTGGATAATCTGTGCCCGTCCCAGGACCTCTACAATAGGCTACTACGTACGCCTATGACAGGTCCTGGTCTCTTTGGAGGTGAGGGGTGTAGGCACCTCCAGGAGACGGTTACGCTGGTCAATAACCAGAGGGCGCTGCGCGAGCAGTTTGAGGTGCTTCGTCGTGCCAACGTTCGCGCCGCACCCCCTGCGTATCGTCCCCTGCAGGCTCGAGGTGGTAGTGGCCAGGTCAGAGGCCAACCACCATCGCAGCGCCGGCCTCGGCCGCGTGCGATTCGGCCAGCAGCGAGGGGGGCGCAGGCTCCTCAGGCGCAGTCAGCCAGGCAGCCGCCCGCGCACCGAGGTGCGCGCGGTGCTGGTCGTGGCGCGCGAGGATCTGGGCGGGGTAATCGTTCCTGATGGAACGGTTACCGCGGTGAGAACCGCGCCGGTGTTTCTGGCAAAGGAGACAGTGCCGCTCTTGCACTCCTTATGTCCACCTCTATCCCTAGGTGGACCGGTGGGAGGCCGGTTAGCCGACCTCATGCTAGAGTGGGAACGGTTAACTCAGGACCGTTTAGTCTTGCGATGGCTTTCAGTCGGGTATCATCCCGATTGGATGACAGGCCCGCCATCGCGACTGTCTCTAGTGCCGATCTGGACTCCAAATCCGAGAGATCCAGATCAAAGGTTGTGTATCGAGGAAGAAATAAATTCCCTCATACAAAAAGGAGCTATTCAGCCGGCACAGAGGTGTCCGGGCTTCTATTCAACCCTGTTCTTAGTAACAAAGAACACCGGAGGGTGGAGACCAATTCTCAACCTCAAGCCATTGAACAAGTTCATAGAGACGCCCAGTTTCAAGATGGAGACTGTGCGCTCGGTGTTGGCGGGGTTAGAGAGGGGAATGTGGACAGCGTCGATAGATTTGAAGGACGCTTATTTCCACATCCCCATACACAGGAGTTTCCGTCGCTTCCTGAGATTTGCATTCCAGGGCAGACAGTGGGAATTCAGGGTGCTACCCTTCGGAATTTCCACGGCTCCTCGGGTTTTCACCCGTGTGGTTCTTGCGATCACCGCATACCTCCGCAGGAGAAGCATAGCAGTCCACACGTACATAGACGACTGGCTGTTGAAAGCGCACACCCGGGAAAGTTTATCGGCCAGTCTGGAGATTGTTTTGAAAACTCTCACAGACTTAGGCTGGATGATCAATTTCCCAAAATCAGAGCTGATTCCATCCCAGAAGTTTGTTTACCTGGGGATGTTCTTCGATCTAGAGACAGGATATGTTTATCCTACTCAGGAGAGAGTTCAGAAACTCATCTCATTAATTCAGTCAGTGTGCGACAGTCGTCATGTCCTGGCACGGGTTAACTTGAGAATGCTGGGGTTGATGGTTTCATTGGAACCAGTCATTCCTCAGGCCGCCTTACGCAGGCGGCCGATCCAGTTATTTCTCATGACACAATGGACCCAGAGTACAGGTTCACTGGACTCGAATGTGTCAGTGTTGGCGCCTCTGATTCATCACCTGCAATGGTGATTGGACACAGAGAATCGCTTGGTGGGGGTTATGCTAACCCCTCCCCACCCTCAGGTGACTGTGTATACAGATGCATCGATGGAGGGCTGGGGAGCTTGCCTGGGAGAGTCTACGATATCAGGGCTTTGGAATCTGGAACAGTCAAAGGAACATATAAATCTACTGGAGCTAAGAGCAGTAGTCCTGGGCCTGGAACATTTCTTACAGAAAGTTCAGGGCAAGATTGTTCTTATTCGTTCAGACAACTCAACAGTTGTGACTTACATAAACCGCCAGGGCGGAACGAAGTCGCCCAGTCTCTGTATGATGACATGGAGACTGCTTTGTTGGTGTCTGGGTCACCAGATTACCTTGAAAGCAGTTCATATTCCGGGAAGGTTAAATCTGCTAGCAGACTCATTGAGCCGAAGGATGAGTGTTTTACCCACGGAATGGCAACTAAATCAATGTGTGGCGGATCGTCTGTTCGACCATTGGGGGAAACCCAACATCGATTTGTTCGCAACGAAGAAGAATGCGAAGATGACGACGTACGTCTCTCCGATTCCGGATCCAAGCGCTTTCGCAACAGATGCGTTAGCTATCAGCTGGGGGAGAATGTATGCATACGCATTCCCTCCAGCAATCCTGATTCCAAAAATTCTTCAGAAAATCAGACAAGAGGAATGCCAAGTGCTTCTGATCGCCCCGGATTGGCCAAGCCGATCATGGTATACGGATCTGCTGGACCTTCTGGTCTGCAATCCGGTTCCTCTGCCTCTGATGGACGATATTATCTTCCAGGGCAAGGCCCTCACAACAATCCGGCAATGTTCAAATTGACTGCGTGGATGTTGTCAAGGGATCTAGAATTAAGGAGGGCTTTTCTGAGCAAGCAGCCATGTTTATGGCCAATGCCAGGAGGGGGTCAACCACCAGAGCATATAATTATGAAATCAACAGATTTGCAGAATGGTGCTCAAAAAGATGTATTGATCCAATGGATTCATCTATTCAGGTAGTAGCTGATTTCCTCTGTCACCTCTATGATGCCTATAGCCTCAAGCCTAACTCTATTGCTGGTTATAAGTCAGCATTAATGTCTGTTATTCCTTGCTTGGCTAAGAGGGGAAGTGATGAAGTGAATACATTAAATGTATTAATTAAAGGCATGGGCAATCTAAGACCAAGGAATCCACCTGTGATTCCGTCTTGGAGTTTATCGCTAGTGCTTCAAGTACTAGGTGATAAGCCGTTTGAACCACTTAGTTCCATTTCTATGAAACTATTAACACTGAAGACTGTGTTTTTAATTGCTGCGGCCTCGGCTAGGCGTAGGAGTGAAATTCATGCCTTATCAGCCGAGGATGACCGTTTTGTGGTTTCAGGGGAAGGCCTTAAGCTGCTACCTAGGATTAATTTCTTGGCTAAAAATCAGTCGTTGAAATATCCAGGTCAACCTATTGTTTTGCCTGCTTTAACTAGATATGATCCTAATTCTAAAGCATGGTGTCCCGTCCGGGCGCTTTGCCGGTACAAGCAACGTACGGCGGAGTGGCGCACCGACCAGTCGGCGTTATGGTTGTCTTATATTGAACCCCATGGCAGGGCTTCTAAGGACACCATTTCCAGGTGGATTGTAGAATGCATTCAGTTTTGCCATAAATCCGCCACAGGTAAGCAGGTTGACGTGGCCAAGGCTCACAGTGTCCGCGGCGTAGTGACATCCACTGCCCTATTTAATGGGGTCCCGGTGGATGATATTATGTCGGTGGCTCAGTGGCACTGTGAGTCAAGTTTTACAGACCATTATCTCCGTGACACCTCTAATCCTCTCGCCTTGTCGATTTTGAAAAAATAACTAGGCATATATTTTTGATGGGGTTTCCTCATTGCTTATATATTTCACAATTAATTTATGGAAACAACCACTAATTTGGGACTGCATCGTTCTTCACCAATGGGAAGAGGATGTCAGCAGCCAGTTCAACAAGGTCAGTCTTGTGTATGTGTTGTCCATTGTTGATTGTCTTGTCACGTTACCCGTTATTAATATGATGATGGTTTTGTGTATTTATGTGGTTCATTGTTGAGAGTATACGAAAATGGAGTTTTTTCGTCTCTGTCCTGTAGTACATGGCACTTATACGTAGAGAGCGTATAGGACATTGAGGTCATTCGACTCTTCCTCCCAGGAAGGAGGGGGGGGGGAAGCGCATATGACATTCGGTCATCTCTCATACATCGGGGGTGTTATCCGATGGTTAGTCAAATCCTGACTGTTTTTCATACAGTTTCAGAAGTTTAAGTGCCTTAAACGCAGAAAAGCGTATAGGGATGAGCTGGTCTTTTGACCTCGCCTCCCTCCCGCCGAATTCACTGTCGAATTCTGGCAATATCAAAAGTATTAGGGAGGTAAGTATACTCTTGATGTGAAATAAACGAAATCAAGGATTTCTTTTTTCACGAGAGAGGTGATACTTACCTCCCTAGATACGGACCCGGCCTCTCCACCCCACAGAGGCTCGGTCTTCAGGCTCTTTGTAGTTGCATGTGTATCAGCCAATAAATTAGTCAGAGGAAGTGCTAGTCTGCGCATGCGCGGTGGTGGGGCTGGCATCCGCCAGACTACGCTCTGACTCCCTGCCCAGTAGGGGCACCTAACTGTTTTAATCTGAGTGTTTATTGAGTGAAAGCCAATATTTAGCAATATCAAAAGTATTAGGGAGGTAAGTATCAACTCTCTCGTGAAAAAAGAAATCCTTGATTTCGTTTAATTTGCTTAACAAAATCCAGACATTAAAGGGTTAATCGTCAATAACATGTATAAATATTCTTAGTGAATGTCCTTTGTGTGTTGAAAGATGGCTAATTTTGAAAATTTGTCACTGGAATGACTGGCTTGATCATCGATCCAGACATTCTAGTCATAATTGTTCAAAGATAGTCATCTCTTATGCTGGAAAGGGACAGTGCTCTGTAGCCTTTTTACTGGTCAGCTTGATGAATAAGAGTTTATCATTAGTACTGTTTGTTTCCTTTCAGTGTCCGAGTGATGTTCCGACGTCACAATGCCATCTCTGGAATGCTGTTGACTTGTTTGTGTTCATCATAATGGGGTTCATTGGAGGGGTTCTTGGTGCCCTCTTTAATGCCATGAATGAATCTCTTACCATCTATCGAATGAAGCATCTTCATAGAAAACACAAAGCATTCAGGTAAATTATAGAAAACACAAAGTATTCACTGACAGGTAAATTATAGAAAACACAAAGTATTCACTGACAGGTAAATTATAGAAAACACAAAGTATTCACTGACAGGTAAATTATAGAAAACACAAAGTATTCAGGTAAATTATAGAAAACACAAAGTATTCACTGACAGGTAAATTATAGAAAACACAAAGTATTCATTGACAGGTAAATTATAGAAAACACAAAGTATTCACTGACAGGTAAATTATAGAAAACACAAAGTATTCAGGTAAATTATAGAAAACACAAAGTATTCATTGACAGGTAAATTATAGAAAACACAAAGTATTCATTGACAGGTAAATTATAGAAAACACAAAGTATTCACTGACAGGTAAATTATAGAAAACACAAAGTATTCACTGACAGGTAAATTATAGAAAACACAAAGTATTCAGGTAAATTATAGAAAACACAAAGTATTCATTGACAGGTAAATTATAGAAAACACAAAGTATTCAGGTAAATTATAGAAAACACAAAGTATTCACTGACATGTAAATTATAGAAAACACAAAGTATTCATTGACAGGTAAATTATAGAAAACAAAGTATTCACTGACAGGTAAATTATAGAAAACACAAAGTATTCACTGACAGGTAAATTATAGAAAACACAAAGTATTCAGGTAAATTATAGAAAACACAAAGTATTCACTGACAGGTAAATTATAGAAAACACAAAGTATTCATTGACAGGTAAATTATAGAAAACACAAAGTATTCACTGACAGGTAAATTATAGAAAACACAAAGTATTCAGGTAAATTATAGAAAACACAAAGTATTCACTGACAGGTAAATTATAGAAAACACAGAGTATTCACTGACAGGTAAATTATAGAAAACACAAAGTATTCACTGACATGTAAATTATAGAAAACACAAAGTATTCACTGACAGGTAAATTATAGAAAACACAAAGTATTCAGGTAAATTATAGAAAACACAAAGTATTCACTGACAGGTAAATTATAGAAAACACAAAGTATTCAGGTAAATTATAGATAACACAAAGTATTCACTGACAGGTAAATTATAGAAAACACAAAGTATTCACTGACAGGTAAATTATAGAAAACACAAAGTATTCACTGACAGGTAAATTATAGAAAACACAAAGTATTCACTGACAGGTAAATTATAGAAAACACAAAGTATTCAGGTAAATTATAGAAAACACAAAGTATTCAGGTAAATTATAGAAAACACAAAGTATTCATTGACAGGTATCTTATAGAAAACACAAAGTATTCAGGTAAATTATAGAAAACACAAAGTATTCACTGACAGGTAACTTATAGAAAACACAAAGTATTCAGGTAAATTATAGAAAACACAAAGTATTCAGGTAAATTATAGAAAACACAAAGTATTCAGGTAAATTATAGAAAACACAAAGTATTCACTGACAGGTAAATTATAGAAAACACAAAGCATTCAGGTAAATTATAGAAAACACAAAGTATTCACTGACAGGTAACTTATAGAAAACACAAAGTATTCAGGTAAATTATAGAAAACACAAAGTATTCAGGTAAATTATAGAAAACACAAAGTATTCACTGACAGGTAAATTATAGAAAACACAAAGTATTCAGGTAAATTATAGAAAACACAAAGCATTCAGGTAAATTATAGAAAACACAAAGTATTCAGGTAAATTATAGAAAACACAAAGTATTCAGGTAAATTATAGAAAACACAAAGTATTCAGGTAAATTATAGAAAACACAAAGTATTCAGGTAAATTATAGAAAACACAAAGTATTCACTGACAGGTAACTTATAGAAAACACAAAGTATTCAGGTAAATTATAGAAAACACAAAGTATTCAGGTAAATTATAGAAAACACAAAGTATTCAGGTAAATTATAGAAAACACAAAGTATTCACTGACAGGTAAATTATAGAAAACACAAAGCATTCAGGTAAATTATAGAAAACACAAAGTATTCACTGACAGGTAACTTATAGAAAACACAAAGTATTCAGGTAAATTATAGAAAACACAAAGTATTCAGGTAAATTATAGAAAACACAAAGTATTCACTGACAGGTAAATTATAGAAAACACAAAGTATTCAGGTAAATTATAGAAAACACAAAGCATTCAGGTAAATTATAGAAAACACAAAGTATTCAGGTAAATTATAGAAAACACAAAGTATTCAGGTAAATTATAGAAAACACAAAGTATTCAGGTAAATTATAGAAAACACAAAGTATTCAGGTAAATTATAGAAAACACAAAGTATTCACTGACAGGTAACTTATAGAAAACACAAAGTATTCACTGACAGTTAATTATAGAAAACACAAAGTATTCACTGACAGGTAAATTATAGAAAACACAAAGTATTCACTGACAGGTAAATTATAGAAAACACAAAGTATTCACTGACAGGTAAATTATAGAAAACACAAAGTATTCAGGTAAATTATAGAAAACACAAAGCATTCAGGTAAATTATAGAAAACACAAAGTATTCAGGTAAATTATAGAAAACACAAAGTATTCACTGACAGGTAACTTATTGAAAACACAAAGTATTCACTGACAGGTAAATTATAGAAAACACAAAGTATTCAGGTAAATTATAGAAAACACAAAGTATTCAGGTAAATTATAGAAAACACAAAGTATTCACTGACAGGTAAATTATAGAAAACACAAAGTATTCAGGTAAATTATAGAAAACACAAAGCATTCAGGTAAATTATAGAAAACACAAAGTATTCAGGTAAATTATAGAAAACACAAAGTATTCAGGTAAATTATAGAAAACACAAAGTATTCAGGTAAATTATAGAAAACACAAAGTATTCACTGACAGGTAAATTATAGAAAACACAAAGTATTCATTGACAGGTAAATTATAGAAAACACAAAGTATTCACTGACAGGTAACTTATAGAAAACACAAAGTATTCACTGACAGGTAAATTATAGAAAACACAAAGTATTCAGGTAAATTATAGAAAACACAAAGTATTCACTGACAGGTAACTTATAGAAAACACAAAGTATTCACTGACAGGTAAATTATAGAAAACACAAAGTATTCACTGACAGGTAAATTATAGAAAACACAAAGTATTCAGGTAAATTATAGAAAACACAAAGTATTCAGGTAAATTATAGAAAACACAAAGTATTCACTGACAGGTAAATTATAGAAAACACAAAGTATTCAGGTAAATTATAGAAAACACAAAGCATTCAGGTAAATTATAGAAAACACAAAGTATTCAGGTAAATTATAGAAAACACAAAGTATTCAGGTAAATTATAGAAAACACAAAGTATTCAGGTAAATTATAGAAAACACAAAGTATTCACTGACAGGTAAATTATAGAAAACACAAAGTATTCATTGACAGGTAAATTATAGAAAACACAAAGTATTCACTGACAGGTAAATTATAGAAAACACAAAGTATTCACTGACAGGTAAATTATAGAAAACACAAAGTATTCAGGTAAATTATAGAAAACACAAAGTATTCACTGACAGGTAAATTATAGAAAACACAAAGTATTCATTGACAGGTAAATTATAGAAAACACAAAGTATTCACTGACAGGTAAATTATAGAAAACACAAAGTATTCACTGACAGGTAAATTATAGAAAACACAAAGTATTCAGGTAAATTATAGAAAACACAAAGCATTCAGTTAAATTATAGAAAACACAAAGTATTCAGGTAAATTATAGAAAACACAAAGTATTCACTGACAGGTAACTTATAGAAAACACAAAGTATTCATTGACAGGTAAATTATAGAAAACACAAAGTATTCACTGACAGGTAAATTATAGAAAACACAATGTATTCAGGTAAATTATAGAAAACACAAAGTATTCACTGACAGGTAAATTATAGAAAACACAAAGTATTCACTGACAGGTAAATTATAGAAAACACAAAGTATTCACTGACAGGTAAATTATAGAAAACACAAAGTATTCAGGTAAATTATAGAAAACACAAAGTATTCAGGTAAATTATAGAAAACACAAAGTATTCATTGACAGGTATCTTATAGAAAACACAAAGTATTCAGGTAAATTATAGAAAACACAAAGTATTCACTGACAGGTAACTTATAGAAAACACAAAGTATTCAGGTAAATTATAGAAAACACAAAGTATTCAGGTAAATTATAGAAAACACAAAGTATTCAGGTAAATTATAGAAAACACAAAGTATTCACTGACAGGTAAATTATAGAAAACACAAAGCATTCAGGTAAATTATAGAAAACACAAAGTATTCACTGACAGGTAACTTATAGAAAACACAAAGTATTCAGGTAAATTATAGAAAACACAAAGTATTCAGGTAAATTATAGAAAACACAAAGTATTCACTGACAGGTAAATTATAGAAAACACAAAGTATTCAGGTAAATTATAGAAAACACAAAGCATTCAGGTAAATTATAGAAAACACAAAGTATTCAGGTAAATTATAGAAAACACAAAGTATTCAGGTAAATTATAGAAAACACAAAGTATTCAGGTAAATTATAGAAAACACAAAGTATTCAGGTAAATTATAGAAAACACAAAGTATTCACTGACAGGTAACTTATAGAAAACACAAAGTATTCACTGACAGTTAATTATAGAAAACACAAAGTATTCACTGACAGGTAAATTATAGAAAACACAAAGTATTCACTGACAGGTAAATTATAGAAAACACAAAGTATTCACTGACAGGTAAATTATAGAAAACACAAAGTATTCAGGTAAATTATAGAAAACACAAAGCATTCAGGTAAATTATAGAAAACACAAAGTATTCAGGTAAATTATAGAAAACACAAAGTATTCACTGACAGGTAACTTATTGAAAACACAAAGTATTCACTGACAGGTAAATTATAGAAAACACAAAGTATTCAGGTAAATTATAGAAAACACAAAGTATTCAGGTAAATTATAGAAAACACAAAGTATTCACTGACAGGTAAATTATAGAAAACACAAAGTATTCAGGTAAATTATAGAAAACACAAAGCATTCAGGTAAATTATAGAAAACACAAAGTATTCAGGTAAATTATAGAAAACACAAAGTATTCAGGTAAATTATAGAAAACACAAAGTATTCAGGTAAATTATAGAAAACACAAAGTATTCACTGACAGGTAAATTATAGAAAACACAAAGTATTCATTGACAGGTAAATTATAGAAAACACAAAGTATTCACTGACAGGTAACTTATAGAAAACACAAAGTATTCACTGACAGGTAAATTATAGAAAACACAAAGTATTCAGGTAAATTATAGAAAACACAAAGTATTCACTGACAGGTAACTTATAGAAAACACAAAGTATTCACTGACAGGTAAATTATAGAAAACACAAAGTATTCACTGACAGGTAAATTATAGAAAACACAAAGTATTCAGGTAAATTATAGAAAACACAAAGTATTCAGGTAAATTATAGAAAACACAAAGTATTCACTGACAGGTAAATTATAGAAAACACAAAGTATTCAGGTAAATTATAGAAAACACAAAGCATTCAGGTAAATTATAGAAAACACAAAGTATTCAGGTAAATTATAGAAAACACAAAGTATTCAGGTAAATTATAGAAAACACAAAGTATTCAGGTAAATTATAGAAAACACAAAGTATTCACTGACAGGTAAATTATAGAAAACACAAAGTATTCATTGACAGGTAAATTATAGAAAACACAAAGTATTCACTGACAGGTAAATTATAGAAAACACAAAGTATTCACTGACAGGTAAATTATAGAAAACACAAAGTATTCAGGTAAATTATAGAAAACACAAAGTATTCACTGACAGGTAAATTATAGAAAACACAAAGTATTCATTGACAGGTAAATTATAGAAAACACAAAGTATTCACTGACAGGTAAATTATAGAAAACACAAAGTATTCACTGACAGGTAAATTATAGAAAACACAAAGTATTCAGGTAAATTATAGAAAACACAAAGCATTCAGTTAAATTATAGAAAACACAAAGTATTCAGGTAAATTATAGAAAACACAAAGTATTCACTGACAGGTAACTTATAGAAAACACAAAGTATTCATTGACAGGTAAATTATAGAAAACACAAAGTATTCACTGACAGGTAAATTATAGAAAACACAATGTATTCAGGTAAATTATAGAAAACACAAAGTATTCACTGACAGGTAAATTATAGAAAACACAAAGTATTCACTGACAGGTAAATTATAGAAAACACAAAGTATTCAGGTAAATTATAGAAAACACAAAGTATTCAGGTAACTTATAGAAAACACAAAGTATTCAGGTAAATTATAGAAAACACAAAGTATTCAGGTAAATTATAGAAAACACAAAGTATTCATTAACAGGTAACTTATAGAAAACACAAAGTATTCAGGTAAATTATAGAAAACACAAAGTATTCACTGACAGGTAACTTATAGAAAACACAAAGTATTCAGGTAAATTATAGAAAACACAAAGTATTCAGGTAAATTATAGAAAACACAAAGTATTCAGGTAAATTATAGAAAACACAAAGTATTCACTGACAGGTAAATTATAGAAAACACAAAGCATTCAGGTAAATTATAGAAAACACAAAGTATTCACTGACAGGTAACTTATAGAAAACACAAAGTATTCAGGTAAATTATAGAAAACACAAAGTATTCAGGTAAATTATAGAAAACACAAAGTATTCACTGACAGGTAAATTATAGAAAATACAAAGTATTCAGGTAAATTATAGAAAACACAAAGCATTCAGGTAAATTATAGAAAACACAAAGTATTCAGGTAAATTATAGAAAACACAAAGTATTCAGGTAAATTATAGAAAACACAAAGTATTCAGGTAAATTATAGAAAACACAAAGTATTCAGGTAAATTATAGAAAACACAAAGTATTCACTGACAGGTAACTTATAGAAAACACAAAGTATTCACTGACAGGTAAATTATAGAAAACACAAAGTATTCACTGACAGGTAAATTATAGAAAACACAAAGTATTCACTGACAGGTAAATTATAGAAAACACAAAGTATTCACTGACATGTAAATTATAGAAAACACAAAGTATTCACTGACAGGTAAATTATATAAAACACAAAGTATTCAGGTAAATTATAGAAAACACAAAGTATTCACTGACAGGTAAATTATAGAAAACACAAAGTATTCAGGTAAATTATAGAAAACACAAAGTATTCACTGACAGGTAAATTATAGAAAACACAAAGTATTCACTGACAGGTAAATTATAGAAAACACAAAGTATTCACTGACAGGTAAATTATAGAAAACACAAAGTATTCACTGACAGGTAAATTATAGAAAACACAAAGTATTCAGGTAAATTATAGAAAACACAAAGTATTCAGGTAACTTATAGAAAACACAAAGTATTCAGGTAAATTATAGAAAACACAAAGTATTCAGGTAAATTATAGAAAACACAAAGTATTCATTGACAGGTAACTTATAGAAAACACAAAGTATTCAGGTAAATTATAGAAAACACAAAGTATTCACTGACAGGTAACTTATAGAAAACACAAAGTATTCAGGTAAATTATAGAAAACACAAAGTATTCAGGTAAATTATAGAAAACACAAAGTATTCAGGTAAATTATAGAAAACACAAAGTATTCACTGACAGGTAAATTATAGAAAACACAAAGCATTCAGGTAAATTATAGAAAACACAAAGTATTCACTGACAGGTAACTTATAGAAAACACAAAGTATTCAGGTAAATTATAGAAAACACAAAGTATTCAGGTAAATTATAGAAAACACAAAGTATTCACTGACAGGTAAATTATAGAAAACACAAAGTATTCAGGTAAATTATAGAAAACACAAAGCATTCAGGTAAATTATAGAAAACACAAAGTATTCAGGTAAATTATAGAAAACACAAAGTATTCACTGACAGGTAACTTATAGAAAACACAAAGTATTCACTGACAGGTAAATTATAGAAAACACAAAGTATTCACTGACAGGTAAATTATAGAAAACACAAAGTATTCACTGACAGGTAAATTATAGAAAACACAAAGTATTCAGGTAAATTATAGAAAACACAAAGTATTCACTGACAGGTAAATTATAGAAAACACAAAGTATTCATTGACAGGTAAATTATAGAAAACACAAAGTATTCACTGACAGGTAAATTATAGAAAACACAAAGTATTCAGGTAAATTATAGAAAACACAAAGTATTCATTGACAGGTAAATTATAGAAAACACAAAGTATTCATTGACAGGTAAATTATAGAAAACACAAAGTATTCACTGACAGGTAAATTATAGAAAACACAAAGTATTCACTGACAGGTAAATTATAGAAAACACAAAGTATTCAGGTAAATTATAGAAAACACAAAGTATTCATTGACAGGTAAATTATAGAAAACACAAAGTATTCAGGTAAATTATAGAAAACACAAAGTATTCACTGACATGTAAATTATAGAAAACACAAAGTATTCATTGACAGGTAAATTATAGAAAACAAAGTATTCACTGACAGGTAAATTATAGAAAACACAAAGTATTCACTGACAGGTAAATTATAGAAAACACAAAGTATTCAGGTAAATTATAGAAAACACAAAGTATACACTGACAGGTAAATTATAGAAAACACAAAGTATTCATTGACAGGTAAATTATAGAAAACACAAAGTATTCACTGACAGGTAAATTATAGAAAACACAAAGTATTCAGGTAAATTATAGAAAACACAAAGTATTCACTGACAGGTAAATTATAGAAAACACAGAGTATTCACTGACAGGTAAATTATAGAAAACACAAAGTATTCACTGACATGTAAATTATAGAAAACACAAAGTATTCACTGACAGGTAAATTATAGAAAACACAAAGTATTCAGGTAAATTATAGAAAACACAAAGTATTCACTGACAGGTAAATTATAGAAAACACAAAGTATTCAGGTAAATTATAGATAACACAAAGTATTCACTGACAGGTAAATTATAGAAAACACAAAGTATTCACTGACAGGTAAATTATAGAAAACACAAAGTATTCACTGACAGGTAAATTATAGAAAACACAAAGTATTCACTGACAGGTAAATTATAGAAAACACAAAGTATTCAGGTAAATTATAGAAAACACAAAGTATTCAGGTAAATTATAGAAAACACAAAGTATTCATTGACAGGTATCTTATAGAAAACACAAAGTATTCAGGTAAATTATAGAAAACACAAAGTATTCACTGACAGGTAACTTATAGAAAACACAAAGTATTCAGGTAAATTATAGAAAACACAAAGTATTCAGGTAAATTATAGAAAACACAAAGTATTCAGGTAAATTATAGAAAACACAAAGTATTCACTGACAGGTAAATTATAGAAAACACAAAGCATTCAGGTAAATTATAGAAAACACAAAGTATTCACTGACAGGTAACTTATAGAAAACACAAAGTATTCAGGTAAATTATAGAAAACACAAAGTATTCAGGTAAATTATAGAAAACACAAAGTATTCACTGACAGGTAAATTATAGAAAACACAAAGTATTCAGGTAAATTATAGAAAACACAAAGCATTCAGGTAAATTATAGAAAACACAAAGTATTCAGGTAAATTATAGAAAACACAAAGTATTCAGGTAAATTATAGAAAACACAAAGTATTCAGGTAAATTATAGAAAACACAAAGTATTCAGGTAAATTATAGAAAACACAAAGTATTCACTGACAGGTAACTTATAGAAAACACAAAGTATTCACTGACAGTTAATTATAGAAAACACAAAGTATTCACTGACAGGTAAATTATAGAAAACACAAAGTATTCACTGACAGGTAAATTATAGAAAACACAAAGTATTCACTGACAGGTAAATTATAGAAAACACAAAGTATTCAGGTAAATTATAGAAAACACAAAGCATTCAGGTAAATTATAGAAAACACAAAGTATTCAGGTAAATTATAGAAAACACAAAGTATTCACTGACAGGTAACTTATTGAAAACACAAAGTATTCACTGACAGGTAAATTATAGAAAACACAAAGTATTCAGGTAAATTATAGAAAACACAAAGTATTCAGGTAAATTATAGAAAACACAAAGTATTCACTGACAGGTAAATTATAGAAAACACAAAGTATTCAGGTAAATTATAGAAAACACAAAGCATTCAGGTAAATTATAGAAAACACAAAGTATTCAGGTAAATTATAGAAAACACAAAGTATTCAGGTAAATTATAGAAAACACAAAGTATTCAGGTAAATTATAGAAAACACAAAGTATTCACTGACAGGTAAATTATAGAAAACACAAAGTATTCATTGACAGGTAAATTATAGAAAACACAAAGTATTCACTGACAGGTAACTTATAGAAAACACAAAGTATTCACTGACAGGTAAATTATAGAAAACACAAAGTATTCAGGTAAATTATAGAAAACACAAAGTATTCACTGACAGGTAACTTATAGAAAACACAAAGTATTCACTGACAGGTAAATTATAGAAAACACAAAGTATTCACTGACAGGTAAATTATAGAAAACACAAAGTATTCAGGTAAATTATAGAAAACACAAAGTATTCAGGTAAATTATAGAAAACACAAAGTATTCACTGACAGGTAAATTATAGAAAACACAAAGTATTCAGGTAAATTATAGAAAACACAAAGCATTCAGGTAAATTATAGAAAACACAAAGTATTCAGGTAAATTATAGAAAACACAAAGTATTCAGGTAAATTATAGAAAACACAAAGTATTCAGGTAAATTATAGAAAACACAAAGTATTCACTGACAGGTAAATTATAGAAAACACAAAGTATTCATTGACAGGTAAATTATAGAAAACACAAAGTATTCACTGACAGGTAAATTATAGAAAACACAAAGTATTCACTGACAGGTAAATTATAGAAAACACAAAGTATTCAGGTAAATTATAGAAAACACAAAGTATTCACTGACAGGTAAATTATAGAAAACACAAAGTATTCATTGACAGGTAAATTATAGAAAACACAAAGTATTCACTGACAGGTAAATTATAGAAAACACAAAGTATTCACTGACAGGTAAATTATAGAAAACACAAAGTATTCAGGTAAATTATAGAAAACACAAAGCATTCAGTTAAATTATAGAAAACACAAAGTATTCAGGTAAATTATAGAAAACACAAAGTATTCACTGACAGGTAACTTATAGAAAACACAAAGTATTCATTGACAGGTAAATTATAGAAAACACAAAGTATTCACTGACAGGTAAATTATAGAAAACACAATGTATTCAGGTAAATTATAGAAAACACAAAGTATTCACTGACAGGTAAATTATAGAAAACACAAAGTATTCACTGACAGGTAAATTATAGAAAACACAAAGTATTCAGGTAAATTATAGAAAACACAAAGTATTCAGGTAACTTATAGAAAACACAAAGTATTCAGGTAAATTATAGAAAACACAAAGTATTCAGGTAAATTATAGAAAACACAAAGTATTCATTAACAGGTAACTTATAGAAAACACAAAGTATTCAGGTAAATTATAGAAAACACAAAGTATTCACTGACAGGTAACTTATAGAAAACACAAAGTATTCAGGTAAATTATAGAAAACACAAAGTATTCAGGTAAATTATAGAAAACACAAAGTATTCAGGTAAATTATAGAAAACACAAAGTATTCACTGACAGGTAAATTATAGAAAACACAAAGCATTCAGGTAAATTATAGAAAACACAAAGTATTCACTGACAGGTAACTTATAGAAAACACAAAGTATTCAGGTAAATTATAGAAAACACAAAGTATTCAGGTAAATTATAGAAAACACAAAGTATTCACTGACAGGTAAATTATAGAAAATACAAAGTATTCAGGTAAATTATAGAAAACACAAAGCATTCAGGTAAATTATAGAAAACACAAAGTATTCAGGTAAATTATAGAAAACACAAAGTATTCAGGTAAATTATAGAAAACACAAAGTATTCAGGTAAATTATAGAAAACACAAAGTATTCAGGTAAATTATAGAAAACACAAAGTATTCACTGACAGGTAACTTATAGAAAACACAAAGTATTCACTGACAGGTAAATTATAGAAAACACAAAGTATTCACTGACAGGTAAATTATAGAAAACACAAAGTATTCACTGACAGGTAAATTATAGAAAACACAAAGTATTCACTGACATGTAAATTATAGAAAACACAAAGTATTCACTGACAGGTAAATTATATAAAACACAAAGTATTCAGGTAAATTATAGAAAACACAAAGTATTCACTGACAGGTAAATTATAGAAAACACAAAGTATTCAGGTAAATTATAGAAAACACAAAGTATTCACTGACAGGTAAATTATAGAAAACACAAAGTATTCACTGACAGGTAAATTATAGAAAACACAAAGTATTCACTGACAGGTAAATTATAGAAAACACAAAGTATTCACTGACAGGTAAATTATAGAAAACACAAAGTATTCAGGTAAATTATAGAAAACACAAAGTATTCAGGTAACTTATAGAAAACACAAAGTATTCAGGTAAATTATAGAAAACACAAAGTATTCAGGTAAATTATAGAAAACACAAAGTATTCATTGACAGGTAACTTATAGAAAACACAAAGTATTCAGGTAAATTATAGAAAACACAAAGTATTCACTGACAGGTAACTTATAGAAAACACAAAGTATTCAGGTAAATTATAGAAAACACAAAGTATTCAGGTAAATTATAGAAAACACAAAGTATTCAGGTAAATTATAGAAAACACAAAGTATTCACTGACAGGTAAATTATAGAAAACACAAAGCATTCAGGTAAATTATAGAAAACACAAAGTATTCACTGACAGGTAACTTATAGAAAACACAAAGTATTCAGGTAAATTATAGAAAACACAAAGTATTCAGGTAAATTATAGAAAACACAAAGTATTCACTGACAGGTAAATTATAGAAAACACAAAGTATTCAGGTAAATTATAGAAAACACAAAGCATTCAGGTAAATTATAGAAAACACAAAGTATTCAGGTAAATTATAGAAAACACAAAGTATTCACTGACAGGTAACTTATAGAAAACACAAAGTATTCACTGACAGGTAAATTATAGAAAACACAAAGTATTCACTGACAGGTAAATTATAGAAAACACAAAGTATTCACTGACAGGTAAATTATAGAAAACACAAAGTATTCAGGTAAATTATAGAAAACACAAAGTATTCAGGTAACTTATAGAAAACACAAAGTATTCAGGTAAATTATAGAAAACACAAAGTATTCAGGTAAATTATAGAAAACACAAAGTATTCATTGACAGGTAACTTATAGAAAACACAAAGTATTCAGGTAAATTATAGAAAACACAAAGTATTCACTGACAGGTAACTTATAGAAAACACAAAGTATTCAGGTAAATTATAGAAAACACAAAGTATTCAGGTAAATTATAGAAAACACAAAGTATTCAGGTAAATTATAGAAAACACAAAGTATTCACTGACAGGTAAATTATAGAAAACACAAAGCATTCAGGTAAAGTATAGAAAACACAAAGTATTCACTGACAGATAACTTATAGAAAACACAAAGTATTCAGGTAAATTATAGAAAACACAAAGTATTCAGGTAAATTATAGAAAACACAAAGTATTCACTGACAGGTAAATTATAGAAAACACAAAGTATTCAGGTAAATTATAGAAAACACAAAGCATTCAGGTAAATTATAGAAAACACAAAGTATTCAGGTAAATTATAGAAAACACAAAGTATTCAGGTAAATTATAGAAAACACAAAGTATTCAGGTAAATTATAGAAAACACAAAGTATTCACTGACAGGTAAATTATAGAAAACACAAAGTATTCACTGACAGGTAAATTATAGAAAACACAAAGTATTCAGGTAAATTATAGAAAACACAAAGTATTCACTGACAGGTAAATTATAGAAAACACAAAGTATTCAGGTAAATTATAGAAAGCACAAAGTATTCACTGACAGGTAAATTATAGAAAACACAAAGTATTCATTGACAGGTAAATTATAGAAAACACAAAGTATTCAGGTAAATTATAGAAAACACAAAGTATTCAGGTAAATTATAGAAAACACAAAGTATTCAGGTAAATTATAGAAAACACAGAGTATTCACTGACAGGTAAATTATAGAAAACACAAAGTATTCACTGACAGGTAAATTATAGAAAACACAAAGTATTCATTGACAGGTAAATTATAGAAAACACAAAGTATTCACTGACAGGTAAATTATAGAAAACACAAAGTATTCACTGACAGGTAAATTATAGAAAACACAAAGTATTCAGGTAAATTATAGAAAACACAAAGTATTCACTGACAGGTAAATTATAGAAAACATAAAGTATTCAGGTAAATTATAGAAAACACAAAGTATTCACTGACAGGTAAATTATAGAAAACACAAAGTATTCACTGACAGGTAAATTATAGAAAACACAAAGTATTCAGGTAAATTATAGAAAACACAAAGTATTCACTGACAGGTAAATTATAGAAAACACAAAGTATTCACTGACAGGTAAATTATAGAAAACATAAAGTATTCACTGACAGGTAAATTATAGAAAACATAAAGTATTCAGGTAAATTATAGAAAACACAAAGCATTCAGGTAAATTATAGAAAACACAAAGTATTCACTGACAGGTAAATTATAGAAAACACAAAGTATTCAGGTAAATTATAGAAAACACAAAGTATTCAGGTAAATTATAGAAAACACAGAGTATTCACTGACATGTAAATTACAGAAAACATAAAGCATTCAGGTAAATTATTTAATTAACCAATCTATTCCTGAATACCAATATTTCTAATTTGGACAAAGCATATGTGTAGGATGTTGAGAACATCGAAACTTAATTGTATGGAAAATGTTGCTGTCTGATTTATACCTGTTATCCTTGAAAGTGGGAGGTGTGTGTGTGTGTGTGTGTGTGTGTGTGTTTGCGGATGCATGGCTGCCTGACTGCCTGCCTCTGCGCATGCTTCTGTACGTGTGTGTTTCTTGTGTGTTGGGTACAGCATATATACATGCACGCCACACGTATGCATGCACACAATATTGGTTTATATTTAATGCTTTTCAGAGTGCTTGAGGCTGTATTGGTTGCAATGGTAATCACGATTGTGTCATTTACTGCAGCCATGACGTTAGGAGAATGTCGCAAGATGAAGGTATAATGGGAACTAACTAATAGCTGATAACCATTTATCGCAATGACACGCATACTTATTATAGCAATGACACGCATACTTATTATCGCAATGACGTACATACTTATTATCCCAATGACATGCATACTTATTATCCCAATGACACGCATACTTATTATCCCATTGACATGCATACTTATTATCCCAATGACACGCATACTTATTATCGCAATGACATGCATACTTATTATCCCAATGACATGCATACTTATCCCAATGACATGCATACTTATTATCCGAATGGCATGCATACTTATTATCCCAATGACATGCATACTTATTATCCCAATGACATGCATACTTATTATCCCAATGACACGCATACTTATTATCGCAATGACAGGCATACTTATTATCCCAATGACATGCATACTTATCCCAATGACATGCATACTTATTATCGCAAAGACATGCATATACTTATTATCCCTATGACACGCATACTTATTATCGCAATGACACACATACTTATTATCGCAATGACATGCATACTTATTATCCCAATGACATGCATATATTTATTATCGCAATGACATGCATACTTATTATCCCAATGACATGCATATATTTATTATCGCAATGACATGCATACTTATTATCGCAATGACATGCATACTTATTATCCCAATGACATGCATACTTATTATCGCAATGACATGCATACTTATTATCACAATGACACGCATGCTTATTATCGCAATGACACGCATACTTATTATCACAATGACACGCATGCTTATTATCGCAACACCTTGCCTTATGCTGTTGCTATATTCAAGGGTCATACTGATCATGGAAATCCTGGAAAGTCATGGAATTTAAAAATTTAAATTCCAGACCTAGAAATTCAGGGAAAATCAGTGTTTTTAATGATAGGTCATGGAAAAATCATGGAAAATGGTAATCATGTAAATTAAAAATAAATTTGTTGGTATAAATAACTTCCATGCAATAAAGATTATGGCAATATCTTATCAAAACAAGGCTGTGGCTTGGTTGTTGCAAGAGGCAATATTCAGACATTTTGCAGAATAATTCTGATCTTACTTTTGGAGTGATATCTTAAATTTTATACAAATCTAGATATTAATTCACACAGGTCATGGAATTAGTTAATTTTAGTCTTGAAAAGTCATTGAATTTCAAGCACAGAAAGGTGTATGAACCCTGTATATTACATTGACTATCATTATCTGTGTCATAAACTATGTATTACTATGTACACGTGTCAGCAAACATACGTTGCTAAAGAAAATAACTAGCCTAGTTATTAAATTTTTATGAAATATTAAAAATTTTTAATGAAACACTCAAAGGATTAAAAGATTATCATGGGCAAGCGAAGACTAATATTGAAATTTTGTCACTGGAACGTGGTAAATGAGCCAGTCATTCTAATGGTAAATTTCCAAAAATAATTCTTATCTCTGCAAATTGACATTGCATGCGTGCTTGCATTTCCGTGCACGTGCGTGCATGAGTGTGTGCATGTGTGTGCATGCGGGAGTGCGTGCATGCGAGCGGGTGAGTGGGCGAGCGGGCATGCGGGTGGGCGTGCATGTGTGTGAGAGTGCAGGCGTATGTGCCTGCATGTGTACGTATGTCACGCACAAGTCTGATTCTCTGTCATATTGTGTATATTTTAGTACAAATATAATCAATAATTAAACTTCACATCAACGTAATACTGGGATTTATTTTTGGAAACATCTTATGAAATGTGCTGTTCATTTATAAAGCAACAACTCACAGCACCATTTAACCATTTAATGTCAAAATATAGGAGAAAATCTAATCTTTGCTTACTGAATGTCCATTTACAGACCAAGCGTAATAACTGGCTCGGTTATCGAGCCAGTCATTCCAGTGGTAAATTTTCAAAAATAGTCTCTTGACCTGCAAATTAACATTTCTCAAGACCATGTCATAGGCCGGTTTTGGGCAGCTTCATCATGAAAGGATTAAGAGTCTTATAGTTCAAGTAATTGCATTTTTGTAATTCTTTCAGACGGATCAAGTTGACATGAATATCAGCTCGCCAAATCCTAACACCTCTGTAAGGACGTACTTCTGTCCACCTGGGTATTATAACGATATGGCGACATTGTTCTTCAACTCGGAAGAAACTGCAATTAAACAGCTCTTCCATCAAGATGGTACTTTACTAATATAGAACACAGTGGAGGGATCTTATCTGTCACTCAAGTATCTGAGGTCATAATCATTATACATCACTTGCTACTTGACCTTTGCAATCAAATGATGTAGGAGCCATTACGAAAGGGGAGTAAAACGATCAGAATTGTATGGCAACAGCTCCATTTTACTTCAAGATTATACGTACCTCCTTAACACTTATATTCCCAAATGTCGATGTTCATTCAATAAAGCACAAGTAAGGTGCCCCTACTAGGCAGGTAGTCAGATGACAGTCCGGCGGATGCCAGCCCCAACTTTGTGCATGTGCAGACTAGCACTTCCTCTTTTCCAAGTTATTGGCTAAAGAGACACACGCTACATGTATTCTTTGTTTATAAGTTTTCTACTACTTTCTGTCACTTTCTGAAAGCAAATTCACCTGAAAATCATGTCTGATCGTGGATAGTCTCCAGAGGATGGCCAGGGACCAAGTTATCAGGTGATTGAAATTACATACTTGTCTAATTTAGCGTTTTAATCCCATTGTAATGTGTTTCCGGGATTCGCGATTAGACGTGTCAAGCGCCTAAAAAACTTGTTTATTTCTATCTGGCACTATGATATACTAATCTCTCTGGGTTTGTGTCTACAGGTATCTTTCTATGATTGAAAAGGACAACACATCTTCACAGGGAGCACAAGTTGACATGGCCAAGGCTCACAGTGTCCGTGGCGTAGTGACATCCACGGCTCTGTTTAACGGAATGCCTGTGGATGACATTATGTCAGTAGCACAATGGCACTGTGAGTCTAGTTTTATAAATCATTACCTATGTGACATGTCAAATCCACTTGCCTTATCGATTTTACATGAACGTTAAATCTGTATATAAATTTGTAAATATTGTACATAAGGCCGTTGACTCACACTCAGTGCAATTTAGTGGGGGGAATCCCCGCTTTTCCGTACTGTACCTATCATCGCCAGCGGTGATCAAAGGGGAATCTCATCAAAATAGGTTAGTCCTATATTTGGTGATGGTTATCTTTTGTCACGTTTTTATATTACTTACTAAAATGGTGATGGTTTTGTGTTCTTTGTGTTTCCATCTGAGAGTATACGAAATGAAGCTTTCGTCCGATGTCTTATAGTACTTTAGCACAAGTACATAAAGAGCGTATAGGACATTGAGGTCATCGCTTCCTCTTTGAAAGAGGGGGGGGGGAGCGGATGTGACACGGTCATTACTCTCAACATCGGTCGTGTTATCCGATGTCCAAATCATTTCCTGATTGTGTTTGCATATGCAATTTCAGATGTTAGTTGTGCTCCAAAAGCAAAAGCTTGCTCTTCCAGAGATGAGCCGGTCTTCTGACCTTCGCCTCCCTCCCGCCGAATTCGCTTACGAATTCTGGCTATATCATAAAGTATCAGGGTGGTAAGTATACTCTTGATGTGAAATAAACGAAATCACTGATTTCTTTTTTCACGAGAGTTGATATCACCCTGATATGATTCTGCCCTCTCCACCCCACAGAGGCTCGGTCTATCGGCGTTTTATGTTGCAATTAGGTCAGCCAATATTTTGGAATAGAATGAGTCAGCCCCGCACATGTGCGAGTTTGGGCTGCACATCCGCTGGACTGTCAGTTGTGTAACCTGCCCAGTGGGGGTGGTTTCTTTTTAATTCTGAGTATTATTGAAGCTAGGTCGATATTTAGGAAATATCATCAAGTATCAGGGTGGTAAGTATCAACTCTCTCGTGAAAAAAGAAATCTGTGATTTCGTTTATTTTCTCTCGCCCAAGGTTCCATTTCCTACTAACATGTTAGAGAACTAATCAAATCTATGCCCAGTGAGCTGGAGGTCTCATAAGAAGATCTCACTTTGCCCTCCTGGTCCACTTCCCTCCCTTAATGGTGGAGAGATTTAAGAGGTCATAGAGATTGGTGGATCTTCTAATTCATCAGATCGGATGGTTTGTCAATGCTAAAGACGCAGGTATTCTAGTTATGATATTAGGCACTTCAATATATTGAGAAATATTTGCTGAAATCTGCTGCCAAATTGTCATTGCTTATCTGATGTTTGCATAGCTTGTATCACTATCCTTTCCAGTTAGTATGTTCTGGATTATGAATACAATTCATCCTTGCACCTGGATGTTGTTTTCAAGGCGGATTACTTTCTTATTTTTTAAGTTATGACATCATAATCAGCCTTGCACCTTTACTAACTATCATAAGGTTTATCTGTTAGTGTAGTGGTCTTTATGGCCACCAGCCCTCTTTCTTTATTTTGGTTTTGAGTTTTGCTAATTCATTAACTAAAATACTTATTGTCTTCGTTTTATGGCCTTTTTCAGAAATCTGGTTGTCCTTCTTGTGGCAGGTTTCTCAAACCTAGATTCGCTCCTCACCTGCGTTTCCAGCCCATTGTTAAATTGTGACATATGTCAATAGTGGGTGGCGAATTAATGACTGAGTTCTTGTCATTGCAGGCCAAGGAGAAGGCATTAGAGCAGAAGAGACGCTCTAAGAAGGAGCGAGAAGGTCTTGGTAAGACGGGTAAGGGGAAGGCTTCATCCACCATGAATATGGAAGCCTTCCATCTTGAGATGATGGGAGAGATGAAGAAGACGATAAAGGATTTTGTTCCAGAGTTCCTTCGCGGCATGCTCCCTGGGCCAAATCCTTTATTGTCTTCTTCTCCTGCTCCAGAGCAGATAATCCTTGCCTCTGAAATGGTACTCTTTAGGGACTTACCAGTTTTCGCCCAAAATTCATAGGTGGCCCCATTAGAGGGGGCAGCTCACTATGAGGACACTGGCAGCAGGCTTGCCGCGCAGTTTGTTCGTGGGCAGGTGTTGCTGGAGCCTGGGTCCCGCTTATCTGGTTCCCAGGATTATCCGCACCCTACAGGTACCACTACCTCTTATGGTACCTTTCCTGGCCAGTCCGGGTTAGTATTCTTCGCTAACCTGGAGTCTAATCTTTCTGGCCAGAAAGAAGAGGATTATCTGCTGGGTTCTCCTAATGTCATGGCCATGGAGATTGATGAACATGCACCCCTCGGGGGGAACATGGGCAACATTTTTCATGGGTCGACTCACGCAGGAGTAGCATTCACGGCGCAGAAGGTAGCCCGGGCTGGATCAGATGGCCAGCACTGCCGCATACCTCGGCTTGCTAATGGTGTAGCTGGTTCTGACCAGGGCCATGGTGTGGCAAGTTTTCATTCACCACACAATCCCACGGTGCCTGCTCCTGGTCAAGCCAGTGTGTTTAGAATGCCTGCTCTGTCGGGCCCGCATGCTTTCTCTGGCTTGCCAGGAGTATTGGTTCCTCCAGCCATGCAATCACCTGTGAATGTTCTGGAGGACGACGAAGGCCCGCGCCTAGTCGAACATTCACAGGTAGCCACAGAGGAAGACTGGTCTGCCGCTTGTCATTGGCTAATAAACGTCAGGCCAAATTTTGCTGTGGATCAGTCGGCCAGCCAGCGGGACCAGCACCCGTGGCTGGCAGGTAAGCCGACTGCTACTGTGATGCCATCTCTGCCGCTGGCAGAACATATTGTAGACATGTTTACAGCGGCAGAAGGGTCCATTAAGGTGAATGGACGTCTCGTAAAAGCCCCTTGTGAGGTGGCAAAGCGATGCCGGATCATACCTGGTGAATACCAGAGGTACGGTGTGGTGCCTAAGCCGAGCGTGGATGACCACGCTGCGCTAGGTGAGGATACGTGGCCAGGCTCCCGATCTTACACGGGAGCACTGTGCACGGACTCTTAACATTCGGCAAATACTGCGTTGCGCGATGTGGAAGAGAGTTTGAGAGCATCTATTGCAGTACTTTCGCATGTCTCCCAGCTGTTACAGGGTGTAGTAACAGCATTCACATTGCTCCAGCCTAGTCCAGTGACAGTTCAGAGAGACATCCAGGGTGGTATTAACCTGGCTCTAGACTGTTTAACCCGGTCAGTGATCAGTGTCTGCGCGCGGCGCACATTGGCCTTTGACAACCTGTGCCCATCCCAGGACCTGTACAATAGGCTTCTGCGTACGTCTATGACAGGTCCTGGTCTCTTTGAAGGTGAGGGATGTAGGCACCTCCAGGAGACGGTCACCCTGGTCACTAACCAGCGGGCTTTGCGCGAGCAATTTAAAGTGCTCCGTAGAGAATGTGTTCACGCAGCTCCCCCTGCGTATCATCCCCTGCAGGCACGGGGTGGTGGTGGCCAAGTCAGAGGCCAGCCACCAGCGCAGCGCCGACCATGGCCGCACGTGCTCCGGCCAGCAGCGAGGGGTTGGTGGCACAGGCTCCTCCAGCACATCCAGTCAGGCAGCTGCCAGCGCACCTCGGTGTGCACGATGCGGGCCATGGCACGCGAGGATCTGGTCATGGTAACCGTGCCTGATGGGTCTGTTGCCACAGTAAGTATCATTCCAGTACTTCTGGATCCAGAGACAGTGCCACTCTTGCGTTGCTCATGTCCACCTCTCTCCCTAGGTGGACCAGTAGGGGGCCAGCTGGCCCACCACAGGCAAGAGTGGGAGCAGTTGTCTCAGGAACGCTTCGTCTTACGATGGCTTTCAGTCGGGTATCATCCTACCTGGATAGTAGGTCCACCATCGCAGCTGTCTCTGGTTCTGATCTGGACTCAAAATCCAAGAGATCCAGATCAACGGTTGTATATCAAGGAAGAAATAAATTCCCTCATACAAAAAGGAGCAATTCAACCAGCACAAAATTGTCTGGGCTTCTATTCAACCGTTTTCCTAGTAACAAAAAGCACTGGAGGGTGGAGGCCAATTCTCAACCTCAAGCCACTGAACAAGTTCATGGACACCCCAAGTTTAAAAATGGAAACAGTGAAATTGGTGTTGCCAGGGTTGGAGAAAGGAAAGTGGACGGCGTCAATAGATTTGAAAGATGCGTATTTCCATATTCCAATGGCGAGGATTTTTCGCCGGAACCTGAGGTTTGCATTCCAGGGCCGTCAGTGGGAATTCAGGGTTTTACCATTCAGAATTTCAACAACTCCTTGGGTCTTGACCAGGGTGGTCCTTGTAATAACAGCATACCTCCGCAGGAGAAGCATAGCAGTCCATACCTACATAGAAGTAGATGACTGGCTGTTAAAGGCACACATTCAGGAAAGTCTATCAGTAAATCTGGAGATAGTTCTAAAAACTCTCACAGACTTAGGCTGGATAATCAACTTTCAAAAATCAGAGCTGACGCCGTCCCGGAAATTTGTTTACCTGGAAATGTTCTTCGATCTAGAGATAGGATATGTTTATCCTACTCAGGAGAGGGTATAAGTACTCATCTCATTAATACAGTCAGTGTGTCCTGGTACGGGTTTACTTGAGAATGCTGGGGTTGATGGTTTCATTGGAACCAGGCATTCCACAGGCAGCCTTATGCATGCAGCCTATCCAGTGTTTCTCATGACACAGTGGACCCAGAGTACAGGATCACTGGACTCAAATGTGCCAGTATTGGAGCCTCTTATTCACCACCTACAATGGTGGATGGAAAGAGAGAATCTCCTGGCTGGGGTGATGTTCACCCCTCCCCACGCTCAGATAACGATGTATACAGATGCATCAATGGCGGGATGGGGAGCTTGCTTGGAAGAAGCCACAGTATCAGGGCTTTGGATTTGGATCAGTCACAGGAACATATCAATCTACTGGAATTACGAGTAGTAGTACTGGGCCAGGAACATTTCTTAATGAAATTTCAGGGCAATGTTGTTCTGGTTCAATCAGACAATTCAACAGCAGTGACTTACATAAACCGCCAGGGTGGAACGAAGTCGCCCAGTCTCTGTATGATGACATGTAAATTGCTTTGCTGGTGCCGGGATCACAGGATCACCTTGAAAGCAGTTCATATTCCGGGAAGGTTAAATCTGCTAGCAGACTCATTGAGCCGAAGGATGTGTGTTTTGCCTACAGAATGACAACTAAATCAATGTGTGGCGGATCGTCTGTTCGATCAGGGGGTGGAAGCCCAACATAGATTTGCTCACAACGAACAAGAATGCGAAGATGATGATATACGTCTCTCTGATTCCAGATCCACGTGCTTATGCAACAGATGCGTTAAGCTATCAGCTGGGAGAGAATGTATGCATACGCATTCCCTCCAAATTGGTCAAGCCGATCATGGTATACGGTTCTGCTGGACCTTCTGGTCTGCAATCTGGTTCCTCTGGTTCCTCTGCCTCTGATGGACAATATTATCTTCCAGGGCAAGGTCCTTCATGAGAATCTGTCAATGTTCAGATTGACTGCGTGGATGTTGTCAAGGAATCTAGAATTAAGGAGGGCTTTTCTGAGCAAGCAGCCATGTTTATGGCCAAAGCCAGGAGGGGGTCAACCTCCAGAGCATATAATTATAAAATCAACAGATTTGCAGAATGGTGCTCAGCAAGATGTATTGATCCAATGGAGTCATCTATTCAGGTAGTAGCCGATTTCCTCTTTCACCTGTATGATGCCTATAGCCTCAAGCCTAACTCTATTGCTGGCTACAAGTCAGCTTTAATGTCAGTTATCCCTTGCTTGGCTATTAGGGGAAGTGATGAAGTAAGTACATTAAATACTACTTTAATTAAACGCATGGGAAATCTCCCAGTTTTATCTCGTACTCACCCCATGTTCAAAACCTGTTCAAGATGTCCTTATACTACAGGCTGTTACAGTACAGGTCATAAATAAATTAGGGTGTTTCCTGGACAAATGTTTCCTAGACAAACACAGACATATGCTAGTTAAGTATAATTTTCTATACGATGTAAGAAATGCTCTTGAATATTTGGGACGTAATCTGATTGGAAACCATTGCTGCCAATCAAATTAAGTCAAAACATTCAAAATTTTTTACTTTGTTTTACTTTTTTATTATGTGTTTAATTTGTTTTGGAAACATTTTGTTGTAGCTGCTGATGATGATGATGATGATGATGATGGTGATGATGATGATGATGATGATGATGGTGGTGGTGATGATGATGATGGTGATGATGGTGATGAAATAATGGTGGTTTTTACTTCGGATAATACTTACCAGATGTACTATTATGATAATGTCTATTATCTAGTCTAGCTCAAAATAAACAATTAAAACTGCACACTCTCCATGGTCCTGCCCGTACTGTGTCCAGGAATTACCAGGCACCGAGTCAATTCCCAACAGCAGTCAGATTTTTCTATTTTTCTCGACCTTTCAGTCGTGTTTTCTAAAGCTCTCAATTTAGATTAAAGATTACATGTTTAGTGCTTGGTTGGACCTCTCGTTTGTGGCACCATGGAAGGAAACGGGAAATCGTCACAGGGGCAGGTTCTATCAATCTAGAATTTATACATTCGTACTGTTTGAAATTTCCTTAAATTGGCACATTGTTTTAAAATGGTAGCCATTGTTAGAGTCGCTCCGGTACCCATTAACCTTTTATCTCACATTTTCACGAAGTTGAAAAAAGAGATTTTGGGAGAGGGTGGAAAAATGTCGGCATCGGCATTGGCGTCTGATCTGGTTAAGGATTTTTAAAATGACATGGGTTTTTTGAATTGACATGTTGATTGTCAAATTTCAAAATGAGACTGTATCCCGTGATCCATCATATCCTGTGATGTACAATTGATACACAGTACAGGTAAGCTATTTGCTATTTTCTGATAGCTCTTCTGGAATTTTGGTATGACCCCAGGGGTACGGCCCTGGGGGTACGAAATGTGGGCTAAAAAATGATGCCAATGATGAGTAGACTACAGTACAAGGAATTATTTCGATCTTGGGTCAAACTGAGGGTAGGGGGATGGGATCAAAAGTGGGCACCAATCGATTGTAACGCAACTCCTAGACCATTTCACATAGAAACTTGAAACTTTCGTTATGGTTACACATATGGCCAGGGATGTGTATGACACATTGGAATTTTGATATCACCCCCAGGGTCAGGTGTGGGGGGGGGGGGAATGGTGGGCAGAAAATAAATTTTATCAAATGTGGTCATGTCACATATCATTTTGAAGCTTGTACTTAGTAGACTACAGTACAACAAATTATTTTGTTCTTGAGTCAATCTGAGGGCAGTGTCCAGCGGTCAAATGGGCAATCTAATTCTATATATGTACATGTCTTGGACATTATTTTTTGGCAGAATATTTAGTCCTGGGCAGACCGGGTCCTGCGGCAGCCAGATCCTGCAGTAACTAAACAATGTGAGATATTGGTATCTTCTGATACCTCTTGTTAACATGACATTTGCACCCCTAAGGGTTCATCTGATTTTAGATGTGTTCTATATGATGCTTAGGACCAGTTTATATCAAAACTATATCAATTTTTGAAATTTTTATTATTTTTTTCAAGTTTTAATTTTGACAAATTTTTATGTCCAACTTAATGGTAATCCTACGAGTTAAGGTTTTTAAAAATGACATTTGCAGTTTTGCACCCACTTCTTTCAAAATCTTTCAACTTCCTGATGGCTCATCCAATTTTTTTTTAAATTTACAGATGTGCTCTATACAATGCTTAGGACTAGTTTACATCAAATCTATATTGATTTTTGAAATCTTTCTTTATTTTTTTCAAGTTTTTATTTTTGAATAATTTTTGTGTCCAGGTAATCCTATGGTTAAGGTTCTTTTTAATGACATTTGCTGCATTGCACTCACAAGGGGTCATCAGATTTTTTTTAAATCTTCACAGATGTGTTCGATACCATGCTTAGGACTTGTCCATATGAAAAAGAAATTGAATTTCAAATTTAAAAAAACCACTTTATCGTTGAACTTTAATTATTTTAGGCCTGTTTTGTATCCAATTTATACTCATAATTTCTTGGTTAAGCTTTTTTAAAATGACATTTGCACCCACAAGGGGTCATCTGATTTGAATAAAACTTCACAGATGTGTTCTATACGATGCTTAGGATTTGTCTAGATAAAAAATCTATTGATTTTCAACATCTTTCCATACTTTTTCAGCATTTGAACTTTGATAATTTTATGCCTGATTTGCATCCAGGTTATATATGTATTATGCTGTGGTTAAGGATTTTTCAAATGATAATTTAATCATCAAAGACTTGCTTTTGAAACTTGTAACCTTGGGGATGATTATACATATGGGCAAGAATGTGCATGACACTTGGAATTTTGTTCTGACCCCTTGGGGCTGGGCCCAGGGGTCAAAAGATCAAAATTGGCCGGTAAATATCGATTGTATTGCAACTCCTCCTAGACCATTTCGGATGGAAACTTGAAACTTTGGGGATGATTGCACATAAGGCCAGGGATGTGCATGACACTTTTGGAATTTTGGTATTACCCCCAGGCGTACGGCGCTGGGGGTGGGAAATGTGGGGTAAAAAATAAAATTTTCCAAATCTTGTCATGTCACATCATTTTCAAGCCAATGATAAGTAGTCTACAGTACAAGGAATGATTTTGATCTTGGGTCAATCTGAGGGTAGGGGGTGGCATCAAAAGGTCAAAAGTGGGCACCAATCGATTGCAATGCAACTCCTGGACCATTTCAGATAGAAACTTGAAACTTTTGGTATGATTACACATATGGACAGAGATGTGCATGGCACTTTTGAAATTTTGTTCTCCCCCCCCCCCCCCCTCCCCCCTCCCCGGGATGTGCCCAGGGGGTCAAAAGATCAAAATTGTCCTGTAATTATCGATTGTAATGCAACTCCTCCTAGACCATTTCACATAGAAACTTGAAACATTGGGGATGATTGCATATATGGCCAGGGATGTGCATGCCACTTTTGGAATTTTGGTATGACCCCCCCCCCCCCCCAAGGGTGTGGGGACTGAGGGTAAAACATGAAATTTATCCAAAGGTGGTCATGTCTCATATCATTTTCAAGCTAATGATGAGTAGACTGCAGTACAAGGAATTATTTTGATCTTGTGTCAAAGTTAGGGTAGGAGGCGGGGAGTCAAAAGTGGGCACCAATCGATTGTAACGTAACTCCTAGACCATTTCACATCCAAATATGTATTATGCTGATTACTTTTTGAAAACGTTTCTTCTTTTTCAGACTATGAACTTTGTTTATGTTTGGACCATTAGCCTTTTCATTAGCCCCATGGCGACGGTTGTCATTACAATGAGTAATGACTTCAGATTACTCCTTGGCAGAAAGGCTTTATGGTTCAGTCTCCAAGCATAGCTATGCTTGCCCAATGGCTAATACCTTGGGTGTTTTGAATCGGATTGTTGATTGTCAAATTTCAAAATGAGACTGTATCCGGTGGTCCATCATATCCTGTGATGTACAATTAATATAAAGTACAGGTAAGCATGACTCGATACACTCAAGTCAAGAATGGACCTGAGGAAGCTAAGGATTTCGGCTGAAGACAAGACACAATGGGCAAAACCGAAGGACTGATTGCAGCTGTAGGTTGTTTCTACCACTACAGCCGCAGAATACAGTAATCATACATATATACAGATAAGCTATTTGTTATCTTCTGATAGCTGTTGTGGAATTTTGGTATGACCCCAGGGGGGTGGGAAGTGTGGGGTAAAAAAAAAATTGTCCAAATGTGGTCATGTCACATATCATTTTGAAGCCAATGATGAGTAGACTACAGTACAAGGAATTATTTTGATCTTGGGTCAAACTAAGGGTAGGGGGATGGGAGGTGGGGGGGGGGGGAGGGGGGGGAGGGTGTGTGAAAAGGTCAAAAGTGGGCACCAATCAATTGTAATGCAACTCTTAGACCATTTCAGACAGAAACTTGAAACTTTGGGGATGATTGCACATATAGCCAGGAATGTGCCTGACACTTTTGCAATTTTGGTATGACCCCCAGGCGTACAACCCTGGGGGTAGGAAATATGGGGTAAAAAATACAATTTTGCTAAAGGTGGTCATGTCACATATCATTTTGAAGCCAATGATGAGTAGACTACAGTACAATGAATTATTTTGATCTTGGCTCAAACTGAGGATAGATGGGGGGTGGGGGTGGAGTGTGGGGTCAAAAGTGGTCACCAATTGATTGTAATGCAACTCCTAGACCATTTCACATAGAAACTTGAAACAGTCGGTATTATTATACATATGGCCAGGGATGTGTTTTGATATCACCCCCAGGTGCAGGGGTGGGGGAAATGGTGGGCAGGTAATAAATCTTATCAAATGTGGTCATGTCACATATCATTTTGAAGCTTGTAGTGAGTAGACTACAGTACAATAAATTATTTTG
This sequence comes from Chaetoderma sp. LZ-2023a, assembly GCA_034401795.1. Classification (NCBI taxonomy): domain Eukaryota; kingdom Metazoa; phylum Mollusca; class Caudofoveata; order Chaetodermatida; family Chaetodermatidae; genus Chaetoderma; species Chaetoderma sp. LZ-2023a. The sequence goes on from CM067359.1 coordinate 178,665,373, forward strand.
TCCTTGAATCAAATCTGAGGGCAGTGGCCATGGGTCAAATGGGCAATCTAATTCTATATATGTACATGGCTTGGACAATATTTTTTTGCTGAATATTTAGTCCTGTTCAGACCGGGTCCTACGGCAGCCGGATCCTGCGGTAACTTAAGAATTTGAGATGTTTCTCTTATGACTCGTTTCCTTCCAAGATGCATGCGCCCTTAGCCAAGATGGCGCCGCTCATGATTATTGTTTTGTTTTGGCTTGACATGTCTATGCACTCAGTTTTAAGCTGATCATTAGCCCTCGCTTCATTGTCGAGGGTGTTTGTAGCAATCGGTCTTAATTTCTTGACTATTTTAATGTTAGTTAATAACCAAGTCATGTTTATAAAATTTTCACTCTAAAAATTTTCAAATATTTCCTGGCTAGAACTTGATTATCATTAATGTAAGAGAAAGTTAATGTTTTAAGTAATTTAAAAATTATAATCAAGTAAAGTATGCGTTTTGCTCATCATCATCTTATCATGTGCAGTGTTTTGATTCTTATTCTGTGTTCGCAGAAAGTGAAGGGGCAGGGCAAGGCCCCGCCAGATACATTATGCAATCGCTTCATGAGATGGAAATGTGTAGGGCACCACTGTGTTGTGTGTGCCAATTGTAAGGTTGGAAGTCCATGCGATGTGTGCGTAAAGTGGCTGTCGGACTTAGGGGCGGAGTTTGATCGCGATCGGCATACACGTGTGGAGAGAGTCGCGAAAGACAAGGTGGCCAAGATGGATCAGGTGTGAGTTAAAGGTCTGGAGGAGCACCTGAATGAGCAGATGGACTTGCCCTTAGGTGTTTGGGCGGCCCAATTCAAGGCGATGTTCGAGTCATTCCAGTCCATGGTTCCGTCGATGCAGCCTGTTGCAGGACAGCCTATTGGTGGTCCGGCCGGTTCTGCAGAAGAACATGCACCTGATCTTTCTCTCGCATCGGCTTAAGTGCCAATGGTGGAGGAAGAGGATATTCTCCTGATGGGAGACTCTGGCATGCCAGAGCTTTCACAGGTGACAAACTCCAGCATTTCCTGTGGCTCACCCCAGGGTTTTGTTCGGATCTGTCAGCTGGGTGGGGATGTCGACGTTCCATCGGGCATCTTCCATCCAGAGTTCACTCTTTCTGGAGTGCCGCCAGAGCCGTCTTTTATGACAGCATCGCGGATGCGGGTATGGTGGCTCCTCTCCGAGTCCCATGTCCTGCCGTGTTAGCGGCCGCAGTCCCGACTTCCGTGCTGGAGCCAATGGATTGCAGTGATTCTGTATCTGGTGATTCGCTAGATACTGGAGCCGCAAGTAGTCGAGCCATGGACCCGCTTCGAATTGGAAGTTTGGTCTGTAGCTCTCAACATGGGTCGTCAGTGGGCTTCTCATCCAAGGGTGAGAAGGAGGATGAAAATGGTAGTCCTTTAATGGACGAATCATCATTCTGCACCGAGGTTGAATGGGTGCAGGTTCTTGGATGGATGTCCGACCCTCTTGGATTGACATCTGTCTCAGCGCAATCCGGCGATGGAGCAGATGTCAGAGCGTGTGGCTGCGCTCTGTCGACTGGCGTTTCGGCCATGCCAACTCTATCCTTGGACACTCAGAATTCTGGCATGTTGGAAGTCGCGGCCCCCAAGGGGATTAGGAGTAGGGTCCGCTTCCCAAAGCGAGTCTATCATCAGTATGCCCGTGTTCCTCGGCTTTCAGTTGGAGAACATGAAGCACTGAATAGACCATTAGCTGGGAAATCAAGGGTCGCTCTCGACCTTTGGTTTCCCAGACTAATAAAGATGCCTTCAATGAGTTAATGCTTATTGAGGATGTGTCGAGAGCAGCTATGGCTGCTCTCTCCCATGGCTGTACCATCTTGCAGGGGATGCTGACCTGCATGGTGGAAGGTGAGGAAGTGCCAGAGGCTTCTCCCGGAGTAATCCGGGACACCATGCGCTTATCCCAAGATTGCCTGGCCAGGGTGATCACTATATCATTGGCGGTGCGGAGGAGAATGGTTCTCAATTAGGTAGAACCAGGACCAGATATGAGGGCTGCTTTGTCTTCTGTGCCCTTCATTGGTCCAGGCTTGTTTGGCGGCTTGGCAAGACAAGCTCTCCAAGGTTGCATCCATGGTTGCAGAGCAGGAGGTCGTTGGCAAGTCGTGGAAGTCAACGAAAAGGACTCGGCCGCAGCAGTCCTATAAGCAGCACCATCAGGAGCAGCAGAGGCAACGACAAAGATCACCCTTCCGTCCATATGGCCGTGATGCCCATCGGGCATCCGGTTCTCAGAGACCTGGCCGTTCGTCGTCATATGTCCTCTAATAAGAGGCCGTATGAAGACGACAGGAAGGGTGGTGGCTCGGGATGCGGCGGCTACCATAAGGATAGCCGTGGTGGCGGTTCTGGGCCATCATATTCCAAGAAGCCGCGAGGTGGCCATGGGGGATGGTCCTGACGGGTTTCTGGCGAGACCCATACCGGTGATGCCAGGAATGCCCTTAGGGAGTCGAGGATCTTCACCAAAACGAAATAACGTCTTGTTGCACAACATCAACCGCAAGCTGTGTGCAGATTCCTTCCATCGGAGGCAGACTTCAGCTGTTCTCAAACCAGTGGGAACAGGTCGTTCAAGATTGTTGAGTCTGTCATTGGCTAAGAAACGGCTACGAACTGGACTGGCTCATCCGTCAATCGTTAGTTCTGTTAACGTTGACTCCCGTATGGACTCCCGTTCCAAGGGAATCCGATCATCTAGATGCCCTTTGCTCAGAAATCTTCAACGAAAGAATGTGATTCATTTAATCTGCAATCAGTCCTCCCTGGGCTTCTATTTGATAATTTTGACCGATTCTCAACCTCAAACCGCTGAACAAATTCATTCTTTCACCAAAATTTCAGATGGAGACTGTGGCAGCGGTGATGACAGGGCTGAGAAAAGGCGTGTGGGCAGTATTGATAGATCTGAAAGACGCATATTTTCATATTCCAATGTCAATTCCTTTTCAGAAATACCTTCGCTTTGCGTGCCATACAATGTCTGGGAGTTCAATGCATTACAGTTCGGTTTGACCACAGCCCCGAACGTCTTCACCAAAGTGGTTCTCGCCATGACTTCTTATCTTCACAGGAGAAACATAGCTGTTCATACTTACATAGATGACTGGCTGCTGAAGGCGGGGAATCCAGTCACTCTGCACAACAATCTTCAGGTAGTCCTGGCCTTACTAAAGGACCTAGGATGGATTGTGAATCTATAGAAATCAGAATTGACTCCATCCCAGGAGTTTGTGTATCTGGGAATTCTTTTCAATCTCAGGGACGGTGTGGCTTTTCCGGTGGAGAGTAGAGTCAAGAGCTTGATTTCAGTTGTGCGGTCAATTTCTCTAGGAGACTATCTGATGGTGCGTCAATTTCTTAGAATACAGGGTTTACTAGTATCTCTGGAGAAGCTGGTTCCTTATGCGGCACTCAGGCACAGGCCGATTCAGATGTACTTAATGTCATTCTGGTCTCAGAGAATGGATCCGTTATCTCTGAGGATTCCCGTAAAAACAGGAAAGTAGATTGATCGTGCGAACGCCCATCAAGTCTGAGCACTAGCAGCAGCATCGACCCTTTATAAGGGTGTGTCATTAGAGCAGGTGATGTAGGCTTGCCCGATTTTTCAATTTAATCAGGAAGTTCGATTTATTTTTAAAATCGCGATTTTTACGATGTAATTGAGGAAAAATCGGAAAATCATCAAACATTTCATGTTTGTTAAAATCTGAAGTGTGTACTTTTCCATCGCATTTTATCAGTACATGATTACAATTATAATCGATTCACACCTGTGGTAATTGCGTTTATATCCCGCCGTGCCATGTGCGTCGAATAATTACTAATCACAACGCAAAGCGCTACGATAAACAAGCTAACAATAACGAGGTAACACCTTTGTCATTGAGAAACCAGCTAGTTACGCCATTCAATCACCATATAATTTTCTTTCTTTCACTGCAGACCCTGAGTCTGTCGTGAAATACCAAGTATATACTTAGTTGCAGAGTGTTAGGCAATAATCAGTGAACATAATTCTTTTTAATTCTAGAGTTAGCAATTTCAGGTGGTGTAATAATTTTTTCTTTTTGATTCGGTTGTCATGTCTAATTAAAGAAAATAAAGCAAGATTGTTGTAGTTTAAACTGTGCGTTCTGTTGATTACTCTGAAATGTAAATCATACATTCTGAAAGCAACTATAAGCTGCACTATAGGATGAGTTTACACCATTGCAGTCATACCTACTCAAAGCTACCATCCTTATGTATGTGGATTGTGCAGTATCTCCCCATGTACTAATATTAGCGTCTTTGCGTTGTTCCGGTAATGACCTAAGCTCGTCCTACAAAGGGAGGCTATAAGCGGAAGCTGGTAACATCGCGTAATTTATATTTTTTCTCGACAACATTTTATGTCAAATTTTGATGAAATAAATGTATTAAACTATACCCAATATTTAGGCGGTCCCAATTAATAATTTCACTCCCGCAATGATGGATATAAGGTATACATTAAGCATAGACGTAGGATGGTAAGAATTTGTCACATGAAATTGTATTCTAATTTTGTGCTATTTTTTGTATCATTTATTTAAACTTTTTCTAGAAATTCCAAGTCCCAGTTTTTGTCACGTTACCCCGGTTTATACTTTTTGGAATTTGGACCTACGATTTAATCGAAAATCACAATTTTTTAATAAAATTAATCGCAATGTTTCAAAGCAAAAATCGTTCAAGCCTAAGGTGATGTCTATTTGCATAGTGGCATGTCGAGTCATCATTTACTGATTTCTACCTTCGCGATATCTCCAGCGCACTTAATCGGGTAGCCGTCGCCAATTTGTCTAATCTTAGCTAGGCCACATCCGACTACTCTTAACACATACATCGTAAGGTATTCCCACAGGCACTGACACTGGTGATCAATATGACCAGTGGATGACCATGGATTGGGCGAGCTCCTGCGATGATCAAGAAGCACAAACAAGTCAGAATGGTGAGTGTTTCTTAGTTTAAGTGACTAATGATAATAATATTATTAATTATATTATTATTTTCGCTTTCAGTCGAAATACCAGACTGATTAGTGAAAAGTCTGATTCTTGAGTATGCTTATTCATTGTAACAGACATTAGACTCATTCCAGTTTGAAAATCTGATCAGGTTATTGATAGTTTTTAATATTTAGAATTGTAGTAACTTCTTTGCACTCTCCTGGACTGCCCTAGCCAAGACGTGGGCTGACACAGGTCTGGTGGGTGTTGCCTCCCTTTTAACAGCCCTCAGGAATTTGTGCAGACAAATGAGGGGCGGGGGGAGTGCGGTCTAGACCATGGATGTTTAGCACTATGAGTTGGATCCCAAGCGTATGCTAGTGTTCTCAGTCTCTTCAGAACCTTCTCTTTCGGCTGGTAGTTGAGAGCTGTTTCGAGCCACGCCTCTGCCCACCGGAGTTTCCTGGTTGTCGAAATCCAGAGATTATCATAATAGTACATCTCATAAGTATTATTCGAAGTAGAATAAAAAAAGCATCCGCTTTTGTTTTTACGAGAATTGATAATACTTACCAGATGTACTATGGCCTGCCTCAGCCACCCCGCTGAGGTGAGCCTGAGCTGCTTTCGCTGTTTGTCTAAACAAATATAAGACAAATCTGACTGTTCTGGGGAATTGACTCGGTACCTGGAGCCTATCGTAATTCCCGGCCACAGTATGGGCAGGACCATGGAGAGTGCAGAGTTTTAATTGTTTATTTTGAGCTAGAATATATAACAGACATTATCATAGTAGTAGTAGATCTGGTAAGAATTATATATTCTCATAGAAACAAAAGCGGATGCTTTTTTGAGTCGGTGTCGGCATCGGTAACAGCAACAGTGGATAACTCAATCTGCCAGGCCCCTGTGTACTCCAGACTCTAGAATATATAGTAAATCAGCAAGCAGACATGGCTGACATTTTACCTTTCCACTTCAGCTCCGACGTACACACAAAGTCTTTATATATATTTCCCTGGGCATGACCAAAGATAAATAAGCGAGTCTGTAGGAACACCCTTCATTGCATTAGAATTTGTGTCATCTCAGCTCTATATGATCAGAGCTAGAGCCCTGAATAGACAGATGGATGGATGGATGGACAGGTTAGTATAAAATTATAGAAGCAGCATTAATCATAGTAAGTTATAAATATCACTAATTAAGTATTATACGACTGTATCTACACCGAGTGGCAGTAACAAACGGCAGTCAAATTAGTTTCATAATATTTAACAGATTACCTGTATAGTTACCTTGTAATTTAGATGACTTGGGATTCAGATTTCAAAGTTTCGAATCAATTCCAACATGTGTAGAAAGTAGGCAGACCAGAAATGGTCGGGGAATAGCTCAGAAATGGTCGGGGAATAGCTCAGAAATGGTCAGGGAATAGCTCAGAAATGGTCGGGGAATAGCTCAGAAATGGTCGGGGAATAGCTCAGAAATGGTCGGGGAATAGCTCAGAAATGGTCGGGGATTAGCTCAGAAATGGTCGGGGAATAGCTCAGAAATGGTCGGGGAATAGCTCAGAAATGGTCGGGGAATAGCTCAGAAATGGTCGGGGAATAGCTCAGAAATGGTCGGGGAATAGCTCAGAAATGGTCGGGGAATAGCTCAGAAATGGATCCCCGTATGGCCTTGTTGCTGGAGAGAAAAGTATATGTACATTTATAATTAATGCAATTTTCATCACCAGGAAAGTTCAGTATGCCGTCGTTAGCCATCTTCTTTGTGTTGTTCTTCTTCCTGGCTTGTTGGACATACGGAACAAGTGTGCCAAGTGGCTTGTTTGTGCCATCATTGCTCTGTGGGGCAGCATATGGGAGATTTGTTGCAACGCTTCTAGAGAGGTAAGGTGATCAGGGGCGGGCGAGGACTACATTTATCTTTTGTGTGTGTGTGTGTGGGTGCGTGCGTGTGTGCGTGCGTGCATGCGTGCGTACGTGTGCCCGTGATTCCTCAGCATTTACATGCCACATTTATGGAGGTACTGAAGCAATAGAGGGATCCATTTCTAGTTATGCCCTGTCTATATCTAGCTAAGCTCCGCCCACATTTTGCCCATGTTGGGATCAATCAAATCCTGACTTCCAAGTATCCGAACATCAAGGTCACTACCATGGCCCAGTCAAATTAGTTTCAAACTATTCAACAGAATGCTTATTAAATAGTAACTCCATCAAAGACATCCAATTTGTACACTTGAAGGACTATTCCCACTTCATGACAGAGTATTCTTTGTCAACTATGATTGTGACATCAGCCTTTTCACTTCAAGAGTATACTTACCTCCCTAATACTTTTGATATTGCTAAATATTGGCTTTCACTCAATAAACACTCAGATTTAAAACAGTTAGGTGCCCCTACTGGGCAGGGAGTCAGAGCGTAGTCTGGCGGATGCCAGCCCCACCACCGCGCATGCGCAGACTAGCACTACCTCTTTGCTAGATTATTGGCAAAGAGATCACACATGTTTTTTTGTTCAATAGCTTTTTCGCTCTCTTAAACTGTTTAAGTGGTGTTTGTTTGGAGTGTTAGTCACTTTTTTGGATGGCGGATAGGAATACGTCGCCACAGGAGGACGGAGGACCTTTAAATCAGGTGACTTCTAGTAAAATTAGCGAGTTTTCTTCCCGGTGTATTGTGTTTCCGGGACTCGCGTTTACCGTGATAAGCGCCTTGGTTGGTTGGGTTATATCAACTCGGTGCTACCTAGGACTAATTTCTCTTTCTGTTTATGTCCACAGGTCTGTATGACGCTAGGTGGTGACGTCACAGTACCAGAGAATTAGTATTCTCTCCACCATGGTTCCATTTCCTACTAACACTGTTAGGTTATCTAACCAAAGGAAAAATTATGTCCAGTGAGTTGGAGGCCTGGTATAAAGGTCTTCTCACTTTGCCCTCTTGATCCAATTCCTTCCCCATGAGGTGGAGAGAGTTAAGAGGCGTGCAGATGGTGGAGTTTCCGGTTCGTCACGTTGGATGGTTTGTCTATACAAAGTGTCAGGTATCTAGTTATTGATAATGTGGTGATGTTAATTATTGTAAACAATCAAAGGGAGATAATTAACATTTTTGCCAGAAAAGAGTTATCTATATGTATCTGATGGTTGTGTAGTCAACTTATCCATTCAGCATACAATTCGTCTTTGCACTTGGATGTTTTGTTGGGATCGAATTTTTCCTGTCACGGGATTAATGACGTCATAATCAGCTGGCTATGTATTTATTAGCAATTCAAGCGCTATGCTGGTTTTTGATGTATATTGATCTTTATGATCGTTTTCCTTCTCCTTGAGTTGGATTGAGTTTCTAAGCTTAACTAGTTGCTCATACTCCTTGTCCTTTGCCCTGTTTCAGGGACCGGGTTGCGCGTCCTGTGGACGTTTTATGCATGTGAAGTTCTGGCCGCATCTGTGTTATCGATGTAGCCCTTGTGGTCCATTGATTAATTGTGACAAATGTAATCACTGGGGGGGCGAGTTAATGTCCGAATTCTTGTGCTGCTTACAGGCGACGGACAAGGTGGTAGAGGAGGAGAAGAAGAAGAAGCGGAAACGAGAGGTTGTAAGTAGGAAGGGTAAGGGGAAGGTCTCGTCCGCGGTGGATATGGAGACCTTCCGGACCGAGATGTTGGGAGAGATGAAGAGGACAATAAAAGATTTGGTTCCAGGGTTGCTTCGTGGCATGCTTCCTGGACCAGATCCTTTATTGTCCTCATCATCGGCTTCGGAGCAGGTAATCCCCGCCTCTGGATCGATTTTCCTTAGTCCGCTTCTGTTGTCCGACGATTCAGAGGTGGCCCCATTAGAGGGGGCGTTCCACGGCCCTGGCAGCAGGCTTATTGCCGCGCCGATAGGGGACCGTGGACGGTTGTCGCTGGAACCCGCTGGCTGCTTATCAGTCCAGGGGTATCCGCACGCCGCGGTGGCCAGTACCTCCTATGGCACCGTTCCTGGTCAGCCCGGGTTAGCTCTCTTTGATGACCCGGGGTCTAATCTTTCTGACCAGGGTGATGAGGATTACCTGCTAGGGTCGCCGTCTGACGACGTGGACATGGATGAAGACGTTTGTGCACCCCTCGCGGGGAATACAGGCGCTTTTTTCCACGGTATTACTCACCCTGGAGTAAGGTCCGCGGTTCAGGTGGTGGCCCAGGGCGCTGCTGATGGCCAGCGGTACCGCATACCTCGGCTTGCCGAGAGTGTAGCTGGTGCTGGCCGGGCCCGTGGTAGGGCTATATATACCCCGCGCTCTACCGCGGTGCCTGCTCCTGGTCAAACCAGTGATATTCTCATGCCGGTGCTGTCAGGCCCGCATGTTTTCCCTGGCTTGCCAGGTGTATCAGCGTACCCGCCGTCAAGCTCTACTGCTTGCGCTCAGGAGGAAGACGAAGGACCCCGTCTTGTAGAGCGCTCGCAGTTAGCCACGGAGGAGGATTGGTATGACGCTTGCCAGTGGTTGGTGAGCGTTAGGCCTGATCTGCCCGTGGAGCAGTCGGCTAGCCACCGTGTTCACACGCCGTGGTTAGCTGGGAAACCAACTGCTAACGCTATGCCTTCTCTGCCGCTGGCGGAGCATGTCGTTGACATGTTCAAGGCGGCGGAGGCGTCCATTAACACGAGTGGACGTCTCGCGAAGGCCCCTCGCGAGGTGGCCAGGCGTTGTCGCATCGTGCCCCTGGACTACCAGCGGTACGGTGTGGTACCCAAGCCCAGCGTGGATGACCGCGCGGCTTTGGGTGAGGATACGCGGCCAGGCTCCCGTTCTGACGCGGGGGTCTTGTGCGCGAACGCGTTGCGTTCGGCGAATACCGCGTTGCGTGATGCGGAGGAGAGTGGGAGGGCTTCGATTGCCGCTCTGTCCCACGTCTCCCAGCTGTTACAGGGGGTAGTAACGGCATCCGCATCGCGCCAGCCAGGCCCGCTCGCGGTCCAGCGAACCATCCAGGATGGTATTAACCTGGCGCTGGACTGTATGACGCGGGCGGTGACCAGGAGTGTCAGGGCAAGACGCACATTTGCCCTGGACAATCTGTGCCCGTCTCAGGACCTGTATAATAGGCTACTCCGTACGCCTATGACGGGTCCTGGTCTTTTTGGAGGTGAGGGATGTCGCCACCTCCAGGAGACGGTCACCCTGGTGAATAACCAGAGGGCGCTGCGCGAACAGTTTGAGGTGCTGCGTCGTGCTAACGTTCGCGCCGCGGCCCCTGCGTATCGTCCCCTGCAGGCTCGAGGTGGTGCTGGCCAAGTCAGAGGCCAGCCGCCGTCGCAGCGCCGGCCTCGGCCGCGTGCGATTCGGCCAGCAGTGAGGGGGGCGCAGGCTCCTCAGCCGCCGTCAGCCAGGCAGCCGCCCGTGCACCGAGGTGCGCGCGGGGCGGGGCGGGTCGCGCGAGGATCTGGGCGTGGTTATCGTTCCTGACAGGGCGCTTACCGCGGTAAGGACCACGCCGGTGTGTATGGCGACGGAGACAGTGCCGCTCTTGCATGCCTTGTGTCCACCGCGGTCCCTAGGTGGACCGGTGGGAGGCCGGCTAGCCGACCACATGCAAGAGTGGGAACGGTTAACTCAGGACCGTTTAGTCTTGCGATGGCTTTCCGTGGGGTATCATCCAGAGTGGATGACAGGCCCGCCGTCGCGACTGTCTCTGGTGCCAGTCTGGACTCCCATTCCGAGAGATCCAGATCAAAGGTTGTGTATCGAGGAGGAGATAAATTCCCTCGTACAAAAAGGAGCTATTCAGCCGGCACAAAGGTGTCCGGGCTTCTATTCAACCCTGTTCTTGGTAACAAAACGCACCGGTGGGTGGAGACCGATTCTCAACCTCAAGCCATTGAACAAGTTCATCGAGACGCCCAGTTTCAAGATGGAAACGGTGCGCTCGGTGTTGGCGGGGTTGGAGAGGGGGATGTGGACGGCGTCGATAGATTTGAAGGACGCTTATTTCCACATCCCCATCCACAGGAGTTTCTGTCGCTTCCTGAGATTTGCATTCCAGGGCAGACAGTGGGAATTCAGGGTGTTGCCCTTCGGAATTTCCACGGCTCCTCGGGTTTTCACCCGTGTGGTTCTTGCGATCACAGCATACCTCCGCAGGAGAAGCATAGCAGTCCACACGTACATAGACGACTGGCTGTTGAAAGCGCACACCCGGGAAAGTTTGTCCGCCAATCTGGAGATTGTTTTGAAAATTCTCACAGACTTGGGCTGGATGATCAATTTCCCAAAATCAGAGCTGACTCCATCCCAGAAGTTTGTTTACCTGGGGATGTTCTTCGATCTGGAGACAGGATATGTTTATCCTACTCAGGAGAGAGTTCAAATACTCATCTCGTTGATTCAGTCAGTGTGCGACAGTCGTCATGTCCTGGCACGGGTTTACTTGAGAATGCTGGGGTTGATGGTTTCGTTGGAACCAGTCATTCCTCAGGCCGCCTTACGCAGGCGGCCGATCCAGTTGTTTCTCATGACACAATGGACCCAGAGTACAGGTTCGCTGGACTCGAATGTGTCAGTGTTGGCGCCTCTGATTCACCACCTGCAATGGTGGTTGAATACAGAGAATCTCTTACCGGGGGTTTTGCTAACCCCTCCCCACCCTCAGGTGACGGTGTATACAGATGCATCGATGGAGGGCTGGGGAGCTTGCCTGGAAGAATCCACGATATCAGGGCTTTGGAATCTGGAACAGTCACAGGAACATATAAATCTACTGGAGCTAAGAGCAGTAGTCCTGGGCCTGGAACATTTCTTACAGAAAGTTCAGGGCAAGATTGTTCTTATTCGTTCAGACAACTCAACAGTTGTGACTTACATAAACCGCCAGGGCGGAACGAAGTCGCCCAGTCTCTGTATGATGACATGGAAACTGCTTTGTTGGTGTCTGGATCACCAGATTACCTTGAAAGCAGTTCATATTCCGGGAAGGTTAAACCTGCTAGCAGACTCATTGAGCCGAAGGATGAGTGTTTTACCCACGGAATGGCAACTAAATCAATGTGTGGCGGATCGTCTGTTCGACCATTGGGGGAAACCCAACATCGATTTGTTCGCAACGAAGAAGAATGCGAAGATGACGACGTACGTCTCTCCGATTCCGGATCCAAGCGCTTTCGCAACAGATGCGTTAGCTATCAGCTGGGGGAGAATGTATGCATACGCATTCCCTCCAGCAATCCTGATTCCAAAAATTCTTCAGAAAATCAGACAAGAGGAATGCCAAGTGCTTCTGATCGCCCCGGATTGGCCAAGCCGATCATGGTATACGGATCTGCTGGACCTTCTGGTCTGCAATCCGGTTCCTCTGCCTCTGATGGACGATATTATCTTCCAGGGCAAGGCCCTTCACAACAATCCGTCAATGTTCAGATTGACTGCGTGGATGTTGTCAAGGAATCTAGAATTAAGGAGGGCTTTTCTGAGCAAGCAGCCATGTTTATGGCCAAAGCCAGGAGGGGGTCAACCTCCAGAGCATATAATTATAAAATCAACAGATTTGCAGAATGGTGCTCAAAAAGATGTATTGATCCAATGGATTCATCTATTCAAGTAGTAGCTGATTTCCTCTGTCACCTCTATGATGCCTATAGCCTCAAGCCTAACTCTATTGCTGGTTATAAGTCAGCATTAATGTCTGTTATTCCTTGCTTGGCTAAGAGGGGAAGTGATGAAGTAAATACATTGAATGTATTAATTAAAGGCATGGGCAATCTAAGACCAAGGAATCCTCCTGTGATTCCGTCTTGGAGTTTATCGCTAGTGCTTCAAGTACTAGGTGATAAGCCTTTTGAACCACTTAGTTCCATTTCTATGAAACTATTAACACTGAAGACTGTGTTTTTAATTGCTGCGGCCTCGGCTAGGCGTAGGAGTGAGATTCATGCCTTATCAGCCGAGGATGACCGTTTTGTGGTTTCAGGGGAAGGCCTTAAGCTGCTACCTAGGATTAATTTCTTGGCTAAAAATCAGTCGTTGAAATATCCAGGTCAACCTATTATTTTGCCTGCTTTAACTAGATATGATCCTAATTCTAAAGCATGGTGTCCCGTCCGGGCGCTGCGCCGGTACAAACAACGTACGGCGGCATGGCGCACCGACCAGTCAGCGTTATGGTTGTCATATATTGAACCCCATGGGAGGGCTTCTAAGGACACCATTTCCAGGTGGATTGTGGAATGCATTCAGTTTTGCCATAAATCCGCCACCGGGAAGCAGGTTGACGTGGCCAAGGCTCACAGTGTCCGCGGCGTAGTGACATCCACGGCCCTATTTAATGGGGTCCCTGTGGATGATATTATGTCGGTGGCTCAGTGGCACTGTGAGTCAAGTTTTACAGACCATTATCTCCGTGACACCTCTAATCCTCTCGCCTTGTCGGTTTTGAAAAAATAAATCGGTTTATATTTTTTGAGGTGATTTCCTCATTACTTATATATATCACAATTAATTTATGGAAACACCCACTTTTTTGGGCCTGCATCAGTCTTTACCGATGGGAAGATGATGTCAGCAGCCATTTTCAACAAGGTCAGTCTTGTTCATGTGTTGTCCGTTGTTGATTGTATTGTCACGATTACCCGTTATTAATATGGTGATGGTTTGTGTATTTGTGTGGTTCATTGTTGAGAGTTACGAAAATGGAGCTTTTTCGTCTCTGTCCTGTAGTACATGGCACTTGTACGTAGAGAGCGTATAGGACATTGAGGTCAGTCGACTCTTCCTCCCAGGAAGGAGGGGGGGGAGCGCATATGACATTCGGTCATCTCTCATACATCGGTCGTGTTATCCGATGGTTAGTCAAATCCTGACTGTTTTTTCTTACAGTTTCAGAAGTTTAAGTGCCTTAAACGCAGAAAAGCGTATAGGGATGAGCTGGTCTTTTGACCTCGCCTCCCTCCCGCCAGATTCACTTTCGAATTCTGGCAATATCAAAAGTATTAGGGAGGTAAGTATACTCTTGAAGTGAAATAAACGAAATCTAGGATTTCTTTTTTCACGAGAGAGTTGATACTTACCTCCCTAGATACGGACCCGGCCTCTCCACCCCACAGAGGCTCGGTCTTCAGGCTCTTAATAGTTGCATGTGTGTCAGCCAATAATCTAGTCAGAGGAAGTGCTAGTCTGCGCATGCGCGGTGGTGGGGCTGGCATCCGCCAGACTACGCTCTGACTCCCTGCCCAGTAGGGGCACCTAACTGTTTTAAATCTGAGTGTTTATTGAGTGAAAGCCAATATTTAGCAATATCAAAAGTATTAGGGAGGTAAGTATCAACTCTCTCGTGAAAAAAGAAATCCTAGATTTCGTTTAATGTGTGATGTAATTGATTGTAACATCATGTACATGAGTGACAGATCAGATTCATCAACTGGGAGCGTGCATGGATAGAAAATTGAGATATATAGGTGTGATAAGAGACTGTCATGTGCAATTCAACATCAGCTCTGAAAGTGAAAAGATGGCAGAGTTTTGCCATAGAGGGAGAAATTTCTGCTTATGCCCTGCCATTTCTTGTTAATCTCCACCCAGTTTCAATGCACGTTTGAATGAATTTTTAAATTTTGAATCATTAATTCCCAGAATCTCAATTTCAACCTAACTATACAGGTAAGCTTTTGAATAGTTCGAAACTAATTTGACGGGGAGCCAGTCAGATTTACTTTTAAAATATTCAGTTTAATATTTGTTAAATTGTAAATTCAACAAAGACATAATTCATACACTTAATGCTTTCATGTCGGACCTACGTAATTTGATTGTGACGTCAGCTGACATGTGACATAGTCTGATTATGACACAGATGAACTTGGGTGACAGATCCAGATCCCTCTCTATGTGTGTAGTTGTGTATGTCTGCATGAAGGTCTCAAGGTTCATAGTGCTCTCCGTCTGTGTGTGCAGCTGTGTATATCTGTATGAGGGTCTTATGGTTCATAGTACTCTGCCTGCGTGTGCAGCTGTGTATATCTGCCTAAGGGTCTCAGGGGTCATAGTGCTCTCTGTCTGCATGTGTAGCTGTGTATATCTGCATGAGGGTCTCAGGGTTCATAGTACTCTCTGTCTGCTCTCTGTCTGCATGTGTAGCTGTGTATATCTGCCTGAGGATCTCAGGGGTCATAGTGCACTCTGTCTGCATGTGTAGCTGTGTATATCTGCATGAGGGTCTCAGGGTTCATAGTGCTCTCTGTCTGCTCTCTGTCTGCGTGTGTAGCTGTGTATATCTGCATGAGGGTCTCAGGGTTCATAGTGCTCTCTGTCTGCTCTCTGTCTGCCTGTGTAGCTGTGTATGTCTGCATGAGGGTCTCAAGGTTCATAGTGCTCTCTGTCTGCTCTCTGTCTGTGTGTGTAGCTGTGTATGTCTGCATGAGGGTCTCAGGGTTCATAGTGCTCTCTGTCTGCATGTGTAGCTGTGTATATCTGCATGAGGGTCTCAGGGTTCATAGTGCTCTCTGTCTGTGTGTGTAGCTGTGTATATCTGCGTGAGGGTCTCAGGGTTCATAATGCTCTTTGTCTGTGTGTGTAGCTGTGTATGTCTGCATGAGGGTATCAGGGTTCATAGTGCTCTCTGTCTATGTGTGTAGCTGTGTATATCTGCATGAGGGTCTCAGGGTTCATAGTGCTCTCTGTCTGCTCTCTGTCTGCGTGTGTAGCTGTGTATATCTGCATGAGGGTCTCATGGTTCATAGTGCTCTTTGTCTGCTCTCTGTCTGTGTGTGTAGCTGTGTATATCTGCATGAGGGTCTCAGGGTTCATAACGCTCTCTGTCTGTGTGTGTAGCTGTGTATGTCTGCATGAGGGTCTCAGGGTTCATAGTGCTCTCTGTCTGCTCTCTGTCTGCGTGTGTAGCTGTGTATGTCTCAATGAGGGTCTCTGTGCTTCATAGTGCTTTGTGTCTGTTCTCTGTCTGCATGTGTAGCTGCGTATGTCTGCATAAAGGTCTCGGGGTTCATAATGCTCCCTGTCTGCTCTCTGTCTGTGTGGAGCTGTGTATGTCTGCATGAGCATCTCTGGGGTTCATAGTGCTCTCTGTCTGCTCTCTGTCTGCATGTGTAGCTGTGTACATCTGCATGAGGGTTGCAGGGATAATAGTACTTTCTGTCTGCATGTATAGCTGTGTATATCTGCATGAAGGTCTCAGGGTTCATAGTGCTCCCTGTCTGTTCTGTATCTGCTCTCTGTCTGCAGGTGTAGCTGTGTATGTCCGTATGAGGGTCTCTGCACTTCATAATACTCTCTGTCTGCGTGTATAGCTGTGTATGTCTGCATGAGGGTCTCAGGGATCATAGTACTCCTTGAAAAGTGCTTAACCCTTTCACCGATGAATTCCTCATATCGCATTTTCAAGGCAACCATATTGGAAAACTGTTGAACATTGTTGAATTAATTTGACTGGAAGCCATTGCTGCCTTAGGCAGCAACAACTTCCAGTCAAATTAATTGCAAAATATTCAAAGGAATAAGTTTTATCTTGTATAAAATGTACCTTTTCAGGGATTTGTCGGTGAAAGGGTTAAGTTGCTGGAATTCAGAGTTTTTTTCAAGGCTCTTAAAACTTTTTAATTTTGGCGAATTCTCTTGAATGTGCTTGAATTTAGCAAAAAATCTGTAAAAATCAACAAATATTTCATGAAAGTTGACTTTCTTGTGCTTTTATGGGCAAAATTTGGAAGAAAACTACTATTTATTGTTTACCACTCAGAATGCAAGAAATGGCTTTTTAGAAAATCTAATATAAAACAATCCAAACCACCCCCAGTTCATCTGCTATTGTCGCAAAAAGCTACTTGAAAATGGTTGAATTAACGTCTTGGAAAGTGCTTGTATAAATAATGCATTGAGATTATGACCCATGGGACTTATATTAATGACCATGGGTTTTATACCCATGACATCTGCAGGGTAATTGATTGGGTCATGGTAGTTGGAGGAGGATTGGGTGGGTGTAAGGATAAGTAAATATCCCATTGACTCATTGAGTGAGATCTGTAATCGTTGTTCATGCTTCTGTTGTAGAGTAATTGGTTACCATGAGTCAGTTTATTCAGGCACGTATGCTCTGGTAGGAGCCGCTGCTTTTCTCGGGGGTGTAGTGCGCATGACGATTAGTCTAACTGTCATCCTTATCGAGTCAACCAATGAAATCAGCTACGGTTTACCGATCATGATTGCCCTTATGGTTAGTACCTAATTTTATACTAGATTGTTTGTCCCCCTCCAAGTATGATTTGGCAAGATAAGGATGTTGTTTATCACTCAGATAGCAGGTAATGGCTTCTCAGAACATCTAATCTTCAAATTATCCAGGGAGGATGCCCGGACCCGCCCATCTTTTTGGGGATAATACTCGCA
The DNA here is from genome assembly GCA_034401795.1 of Chaetoderma sp. LZ-2023a. Lineage (NCBI taxonomy): Eukaryota > Metazoa > Mollusca > Caudofoveata > Chaetodermatida > Chaetodermatidae > Chaetoderma > Chaetoderma sp. LZ-2023a. The sequence goes on from CM067359.1 coordinate 178,682,810, forward strand.
AACCTTCCACCAACCTCCCCCCCCCCCCCCCCCCCCCCATTGGGACAAACCTGTCCCTCTCTTGTCTCTCCCCCCCCCCCCCCCCCCCCCCCAACAAACATTTGCTGGTGACATCACTGTTTGAGTGTTGTGTCACATGACACGATGGGACAAGTGTTTTGTCACACGACCTGATGGCCTAAGTGTAATGTCACATGATACAATAGGACGAATCTATTAATAAATTCATGTATCTCAACATTACTATGTTTGTATTGATAATGAGTTTATTTTATGCATTTATCTTCACAATACCAGCTACATTTTGCTTTTGAAATGTGGATTATATTGAGAATCATTTTACTGAAAGTCTCTATCCGGTTTGCCTTATGACGCTGTAGGACGTTTCTGTAATTTTTATCTGATCACCTTATTCAGTGCGGTTCACAACTCGGCTCCAGTTCACAACTCGGCTCCGTCTTTCTTATCAGGATTGATGCATAGTAAGGTGAAAAGCACATGGCTAAATCGCAATGGTGATAGAGAATATCTAAATTTCTGTTTAGTTAATGTTGATTAGTAGAACAAGACTATTTGTGAAAATTTATCATTGGAATTACTGGCTGGATGACTGAGCCAGCCATTCCAGTGGTAAAGATTAAAAAAAGAATCCTCTTGTCCTACAAATGGACGTTTGATTTTCGAGCACACAGTAGAAGCGCTTTTTGTTTGGCACAACCATTAAAAAGTTGAAGGGAGGTAATTCTGGTCAAGGAAAGCAAGCTCTAGTAGTAAGTAGTAAGAGTTGTCCACCCCTGGGTGTATAGCAGACTGGAAAATTGAAATCATAAAATTAACGGGAAAGTAGAATGCTTAGAAATAATATTGCTGAAAGTGTATACTTTTAGTGCCTTAACTTATGTAGCTCAATGTAATGAAAGGAAATAAATCTTAACATATGTGATTTTCATTCCGTATAAATTAATATAATTCTTATAACTTTTGAAATCGAAGTAACATGTATCCCTAATTCAAATTCACAACTAAAAAATCATATTAAATTTATACGGAACAGAATCATCATATGTTAAGAGTTATTTCATTTCATTAGATTGAAGTATTTGAGCCGCTAAAAGTATACAATCTTAACAATTTTGTTTTCAAGCATTTTAGTATGAATTTAGTTTATTGTGTCTAATCGGATATATATGATTTTGCAGTCGTTTGATCGCTAACACGTGTGTTCGGTCGGTCTATCAGTCGAGCCTGGTCGGGCCGGGCCGGGTCGGATCGGGTTGGGTCGGTCAGTCAGTCTGTCACTGTCTATAGAAAACAGCAGCTTACAGCAATAATGTTTTCAAAATTAACACACATATTACGAGATGAAATAGAAGAAAAGATTTTTCCAGTTAAAATTTCATTGTTTTATAGGTTAAAATAAATTGTTTAAAAAAAATTTATTTGTACTTTAAACCTTTTCCTCAGGTAGCTAAGTGGTCTGGTGATTTATTTAATAAGGGTCTGTACGACATCCATATAGATCTGAAGTCGGTACCATTGCTAGAGTGGGAGTCACCTCCAGGATTAGAAAGGTCAGTTATTAACTCTCACTGACAAATCTTAGAAAACAAATATTTGTTACGATATAAAATTTATTCTGTTGAATATTTTGGAATTAATTTGTCTGGAAGCCATTGCTGCCTAAGGCAGCAACGGATTTCAGTCGAATTAATTTCAAAATATTCAACAGTTTTCCTGTATGATTGCCTTGAAAATGAGATATGGGGAATTCATCAGTGAAAGGGTTAAATATTTGTGTACAAACAGCTGCTATAGAATTAAATAATCATGCTTCTTCACTTCATCATCACTCTCTGTGACAATGGGCTTTCCCTGTTTTAGCTTTGCCCCACCCATCACCAGATAAGTTCCACCCACACCTCACTCATGTTGGGATCGAATGATCCCTGAACTCCCTGACTATCAATTTCCCTTAAAAACTATACAGGTAAGCTGTTAAATATTTTGAAACAAATTTGACTGGGCTCTGTTGCCGCCTATGGCAGCAACAGCGGGCAGTCAAAAAATTAGTTTCAAAATATTCAACAGAATGTTTATAAAATGGTAAAGACATACAATTCGTATAATGTGTCAGACTATTAAGCGTTAAAGAATGACTATGTCGAGTCATTCATGATGTCATGATTATGATGTCATCACAAGCGTCACTTAGTTGATTATGATGTTATATGACGTCATATGATGGATGGATAAATTTGGAAAGATCCATTGTCTTAAGCTGTGCAGACCAATCGAGGGATCCAATCTATCACTCAACTATCTGATGTCATAATCAATTACATTATTAGTTACGCGTCAATCATAATGACGAAAATCGAGGTCTGTCACAAGTCTAAAACTATGAAATACAGGATGGCCAACAGTCACTGATGGCCATCTCAGAAACTTGTTTTCAGGTGATTACTCCGCTCCCATATATTGGATTGCTTTGAAATGTCACATGCTGATTGGACTAGGTCTGGAGAAGAAACCTTTTCACATCATGAGAACATACTTACCTCCCTAACACTCTTGATATACTAATATATCGGCTCTAATTTCAATAATATTCAGAATTATAAAAAGTTAGGTGCCCCTAATGGGCAGGTGGAAGTACACAGTCATGCACATGACAAACACCACCCGCTGCGCATGCGCACACCGGTACTTCCGTTTTCTAATATATTGGCTGAAGAAGCAACTTGTGAAATTCCTCACAGGCTCTTTCTGATTTCTACGAGAACTAATTACATCCCAATTCATCATGGCTGATGCAAGAATGTTGGAGGAGTCCTCCTCGTCATCATCCAAGGTGATATTGTTCCAGGCCTTTATTTTAGGCTTGTAACCTTTGTGTGTTACCGGTTTTCGTAGCGGCCGTTTTCGGCGGTACCGCGTTTTCAGGCGCTGGGAATCCTTGTAAATTTTTCCCAGCGCCTAGGGCTAATAAACTCTTGTGTTTTATGCTTACAGGTGTGTCTTGTGTCTATACAAGGTTGCCTGGTCATCTCTGGAAGGTGGTTCACGTCCCAGGATGACTTATCATCGTGATATGTCTAAGGGTTGGAGATATAATATATTAATAAATAAAATATCTCCTTCCTTTTGTTCCATCCCCCACATCAGTTCTTCTGGAAGAGGAGTCTCGGCGGATGGATGGACGTGTTTTCCTGCACAAGAGGATGGTTGCCTGTGCTCAGGCTAAGGGAGTTTATTAATTATGGCGCATGATTATTTGAAAATAATTACATTTTCTGCTGCCGTTTGCTATTGCACTATTTTCTCTCTTGCGTGTGCATGGGTTCTCGAGTATATATAATTTAATATTATATTAGTCGAGAGCTGGGAATGTCTGGAGATCCAGATATTTCTTGCATTAATCTGACGTCCCCTCTCCTGGTAGGAGCTTTTGCATAGTGAGGTTTGATGTCATAATCAACCAGAGTTTGCTCTTTCCTTGATGTCATGATCCTAGGTTAGGGTAGTATGTGATGTGTTCATCTCCCTGTTATTAAGAGTGTTGAAAGATAGCTAGATAGTCATAATCTTTCTCTCTCTCTTAATTTGGGGTTCTGGTTGTATTTGGTGTGTATTAACTTGAGAAGTCTCCTGTCCCGTCAGGGTGGTCGTAATAGTGGATGTCGTCTCTCGAGTTGGTTTTTTGGTTTCTACTTGAAAATCCGTTATCACGGCTTTGAGACTGTCATACTCATTGTCTTTGTATCCCTCCCCTTTTCAGAAGTGCCCATCCTGTCTGAAGACCATGAAAGCTAGATTCTTCCCCCACCCTTGCCATCTGTGTTCAGTGTGTAGGCTGTCCAACAAATGTGTTATTTGTGAAAAGTGGGGGGGGGGGGGGATCTAACCTCTGAGTTCTTCTCTTTGCAGGCGAAGATGATGGCGGAGGAGGGGAAGAAACCGAAGAAGGAGGGTAAGAAGAAGGCCTCTGAGAAGGGTGGGCTCGAGGCCTTCAAGAGTGAGTTGGTGAGTGAGTTGCGCAGGACTTTGAAGGACCTGATGCCTGACATGCTTCGCGGCATGTTGCCTGGCACAGGTGTTTCAACTTCCTGCACATCGACCTCAGTGCAGGTAGCCCCCCCCGTCCCTGGATCATGGCCTATTAGCTCGGACAAAGCGTTGAGTGATCCAGGGGCGGCCGTCTTGGACCCAGGCTTGATGTTCGCATCGCTTGTGGTGCCAGCGGCGCGAGAAACATCAGGCGGGACCCGACCAGCAGGCCTGACCACGATCACTCGCGGAGTAAACTCTTCATCTGCCTTTGGGCAGTCTCCTGGTCAGTCTGGATTAGTTTTCTTTACTAATCCGGAGCCTAACTTTCCTGACCAGGAAGATGATGAGGACTACCTGCTCGGTCCACAGGTGGATCATGAAGACATGGATGTGAGTGCCTACACTCCTCTCTTGGGGAGCGTGAACGCTCGCACCTATGGCACTGTTCCCTCGGGAGCAGGTTTCATGGTTCAGCCTGTGGCCCGCATTGGAGCAGACGGCCGGCCGTATAAGATTCCACGGTTGGACGTGGAGTCTCATACGGACGTTCCGGGCCGCGCTGGTGTGTATGATCCCCCTCATACAAGCGCGGCCTTGGAGCCTGGTTTGCCTATGGAGAATGCTATGCCAGCCCTCGCGGGCCCGTATACGTTCCCTGGGCAGCCAGGTTCGTCTATAGCCTCCTCCTCGGCCGTGCCTGCGAATGCCATTGAGGATGACGAGGGCCCGCTGCTCGTCGGCAGTTCACAGGTAGCCACGGACGAAGACTGGTCGGAGGCGTGTGCGTGGCTCCTCGCTGTGAGACCAGAGCTCGCCGTGGACGAGACGGTCGCCGGTAACCCTCGGGCATGGTTACAGACGAAGCCGTTGGCCAGCATGGCTCTGTCTCTGCCGTACGTGGATCATGTCTTAGATATGTTCGCGGCAGCAGAGGAGTCGATCCGACCGAGAGGTCGCCTCGCGAAGCCCCCCCACGAGGTAGCCAGGCGATGTCGGGTTACTGCCAGTCAGTACGCTCGGTATGGCCTGGCACCCAGACCAAGCGCGGACGACCACGCCGCTCTGGGGGAAGATACGTGGCCGGGTTCCCGGGCTGACACGGGAGCGTTGTGCACGGGCGCTATGCGCTCGGCGAATGCCGCCTTGCGTGACACCGAGGAGAGCTCGCGAGCAGCGATCAGTGCGCTGTCACATGTCTCAGCTGCTATCGGGGGTGGTAGCGGCGTCGGTGCAGGAACAGCCTAGTCCCGTGACAGTCCAACGAGCCATCCAGGATGGCATCAACCTGGCGTTGGACTGTCTGACTAGGTCGGTCACGAAGTCGCTGAGGACGAGGTGCACTTTTGCACTGGACAATTTGTGCCCGTCTCAGGAGCTCAAGTCGCGCTTGATGCAAGCGCCGATGGCGGGCCCTGGACTCTTTGGAGGTGAAGGTTGTCGGCACCTCCAGGAGACGGTGACTTTGGTGAACAACCAGAGGGCGCTGCGGGCACAGTTTGAAGGGCTGCGCAGGGAACACGGTCGTGTTCAGCCCTCGGCTGCTCGACAGCCGTATGCTCGTGGCGGGGCTGGCAGTGTCAGAGGCCAGCCGGTTTCAGAGACCGCGTTGGCTACGCCAGCAGCAGCGTGCAGTTGTGCGACAGCTGCCACCTCAAGCGCTGCCTGCCAGACAGCAGCCCGCGCACCACGGTGCACGTGGCGCTGGTCTCAGCACGCGGGGAGCGGCGCATGGTAACCGGGCCTGATGCAAGAAAATTTTTTCCGGTTATCACAAGTACCACTCGGGTGTTGCCACTCGTATCAGAGACACACCCACTTCTAAAATTTATGGGCACCCCGTCAACCCTAGGTGCACCAGTGGGAGGTCGTTTGACTTGTCACATTCAGAAGTGGGCGCGGTTAATTCAGGACCGCTTAGTCTTGCAATGGCTTTCGCATGGATACCATCCAGATTGGATAAGGGGTCCGCCGTTGCATTTGTCTCTGGTTCTGGTCTGGACTCAAGTTCCAAGAGATCCAGACAAGCGGTTGTGCATAGAAGAGGAGATAGATTCTCTCGTTCTAAAAGAAGCAATTCAACCGGCGCAGGATTGCCCGGGCTTCTATTCAACCGTGTTTCTTGTGGCAAAGAACACCGGGGGGTGGAGACCAATTCTCAACCTCAAGCCTCTAAACATGTTTTTAGACACTCCGACTTTCAAAATGGAAACAGTGAGATCGGTGTTGTTGGGGTTAGAGAAGGGGATGTGGACAGCGTCTATAGATCTCAAGGATGCTTACTTCCACATTCCAATTGCAAGGAGTTTTCGTCAGTTCCTGAGATTTGCTTTTCAGGGACGCCAATGGGAATTCAAGGTTCTTCCATTCGGCATCTCGACGGCTCCGCGGGTCTTCACTCGAGTGGTACTTGCTATCACGGCATACCTCCGCAGGAGAAATATAGCTGTTCACACTTACATAGACGACTGGTTGCTAAAAGCACACAACCCAGAAAGTTTGACAGCAAATCTGCAGATAGTTTTGGAAACCCTCACAGATTTAGGCTGGATGATCAACTTTCCGAAATCAGAGCTGACTCCATCCCAGAAGTTTGTTTACCTGGGTATGTTCTTCGATCTGGAGATAGGATATGTTTATCCGTCCCAGGAGAGAGTGGAAAGTCTCCTCTCATGCATTCAGTTGGTTTGCAACAGTCGTTATATTCTAGCACGGGTCTATCTGAGAATGTTGTGTCTGATGGTTTCGATGGAACCAGTCATTCCTCAGGCAGCCTTACGCAGGCGGCCGATTCAGTTGTTTCTCATGACCCAGTGGACGCAGAGTTCAGGTTCACTGGACTCGCGCATTCAAGTGTTGGACCCTCTCATTCATCACCTTCACTGGTGGATGGAGAGAGGAAATCTCCTGGCGGGGGTCATGCTGACCCCTCCCCACCCTCAAGTAACGATGTTTACGGATGCATCGATGGAGGGTTGGGGAGCTTGCCAGGAAGAAGCCACTATATCAGAGCTTTGGAATCTGGAACAGTCAAAGGAACATATCAACATGCTAGAATTTCGGGCTGTAGTTCTAGGCCTGGAACACTTCTTAGAGGAGGTGGAGGGAAAATTTGTGATGATACGTTCAGACAACTCTACAGTAGTGAGTTACATAAACCGCCAGGGCGGAACGAAGTCGCCCAGTCTCTGTATGATGACATGGAAGCTGCTTTGCTGGTGCATGGATCATATGATCACCTTGAAAGCAGTTCATATTCCGGGAAGGCTGAATCTGTTAGCAGACTCATTGAGCTGAAGGATGAGTATTCTGCCTACGGAATGGCAACTAGATCAATGTGTGGCGGATCACCTGTTCAATCATTGGGGAAAGCCCAACATAGATTTGTTCGCAATGAAGAAGAATGCGAAGATGACGACGTACGTTTCTCCGATTCCAGATCCAAGCGCTATCGCAATAGATGCGCTAGCTATCAGTTGGAAGGGAATGTATGCATACGCATACCCTCCAACAATCCTGATTCCAAGGATCCTTCAGAAGATCAGACAAAAGGAATGCCAAGTGCTTCTGATCACCCCGAATTGGCCAAGCCGATCATGGTTTACGGATCTGCTGGACCTTCTGGTTTGCAATCCGGTTCCTCTGCCGCTGATGGACAATATTATCTTCCATGGCAAGACCCTTCACAACAATCCGTCAATGTTTCGATTGACTGCATGGATGTTGTCAAACAATCCGCGATTAAGGAGGGCTTTTCTGAGCAAGCAGCCAATTTCATGGCCAGAGCCAGGAGGGGGTCAACCTCCAGAGCTTATAATTATAAAATCAACAGATTTGCAGAATGGTGCTCAAAGAGATGTATCAATCCGATGGAAGCATCTATTCAGGTAGTAGCTGATTTTCTCTGTCACCTGTATGATACCTATAGTCTTCAACCTAATTCTGTTGCTGGATACAAATCAGCATTGATGACTGTTATCCCTTGCTTGGCAAAGAGGGGAAGTGATGAAGTAAGTGTTTTAAATACTCTTATTAAAGGTATGGGCAGTCTCAGACCTAGAAATCCTCCACTGACACCGTCATGGAGTCTTTCTCTGGTGCTGCAGGTTTTGAGTGGTAAGCCTTTTGAACCACTTAGTGCTATATCTATTAAATTATTGACACTTAAAACTGTATTTTTAGTGGCGGCGGCTTCAGCCAGACGCAGGAGTGAAATTCATGCCTTGTCTGCTGAGCTTGACCGTTATATAGTTACAGGTGAAGGCCTTAAGCTTCTACCAAGATTGAATTTCTTGGCTAAGAATCAATCTTTAAAGTATCCGGGTAAACCTATTATTTTACCTGCCTTAACCAGATATGATCCTGGTGCTAAAGTATGGTGTCCAGTCCGTGCTTTGAATAAGTACAAGAAAAGAACTCAGGTTTGGCGGACGGACCCATGTTCCCTATGGTTGTCATATATTGAACCCCATGGTAGGGTGTCAAGAGACACTATTTCCAGATGGATAGTGGAATGTATCCAATTCTGTCATAAAACAGCCACTGGAATCCAGGTAGATAGAGCCAAGGCTCATAGTGTCCGTGGTGTGGTAACTTCCACGGCATTATTTAATGGTGTTTCTATTGAAGACATTATGTCAGTAGCCCAGTGGCACTGTGAGTCAAGTTTTACCGACCATTACCTTCGTGACACTTCTAACCCACTCGCCGTCTCAGTCCTCAGGAAATAAAATATTTATGCAGAGGTTTATGTTTGTAAATAGTTTGCCTCCTCTGCTATTTTCAAATATCACATTTGTTGGTAGGGTATCCCTACTATTAGCTGGTACACTTCTCATCATCCGGTGGGGGAAGAGATGAGTGCCGCATCCAAGACATCAGAGGTCAGTAGTTATGACCATTTTTTGATTTTCTGTCTTGGTGATGGTGTCATTTTATTTTTTAATATGGTGATGGTTAATGTCTCTTAATTGTGGTTTTTCAGAGAGTTTTTGAAATAGAAGCAATTCTTCTTTTTCCAATGTCTAGTAATACTTTCATTAAGTATTAGCGAACGTGCTAGTCATTTAAAGCAGCGTTTTTTCCTAAACCTTCCTCAGAAAGAGGGGGGGGGGAGTGCATTTGCCTTTTGATCAATCTCTCTTCATTGGTCGATTATCCGATGCAAAATTCTATTCCTGGTTGTGGTTTCAGTCACAATTTCAGATGTTTTAAATCTCTTGAGAATTCAAAGAGCCTAGCCTCTTCGAGGGTGTGCGGGTTTTCAGGACCTTGCCTCCCTCCCACCAAAATTTACTTTCAAATTCTGGTTTTTATCAAGAGTGTTAGGGAGGTAAGTATGTTCTCATGATGTGAAATAAGTAAATTTGGCAAATTTCTTTTTCATGAGTGAGATGACATACTTACCTCCCTAACGGGATCCCGGCCTCACCACCCCACAGAGGCCTGGTCCTTTGGCTAATGAATAGTTGCTTCTATGTCAGCCAATATTTAGTAATGGAAGTACCGGTGTGCGCATGCGCAGAGGGTGGTGTTTGTCATGTGCATGACTGTGTACTTCCACCTGCCCATTAGGGGCACCTAACTAATTCTTAATATTATTGAAATTAGAGCCGATATATTAGTATATCAAGAGTGTTAGGGAGGTAAGTATGTCATCTCACTCGTGAAAAAGAAATTTGCCAAATTTACTTATTTGAAAGCGACGACGATCCAAAATCCATGATAGCCATTAGCCACTGGTGGACATCTTGAAAATTGGTTTCTAAATAATAACTCTGCTAACATTTATCAGATTGCTTTGAAACTCTCTAGACTGATTGGACTGTGTCTGAGCAAGAAACCCATCTAACGCAACCATGATCCCAAATCAAATATGGCCACCAGCTACTGGCTGCCATCTTGAAAATAAGTTTTTGAATGATAACTTGCTATGATGTGTCTTAACGGTTTCTTGTGGCATTATATTAAGGCATACTCTGTGCTATCTTCTGAGAGATATTGTTCTCTGGCTTATTATCGTGGCAATGTGTTATGGGCTGTTGTTCGTTTTCTTCTCACCTGCGCAGCAGAAAGCGAGACATAGGTGTCACTTTTCCGATGGAGACGTCGTCGTTGTCAATGTTAAGTTTCTGCATTTGGCAAATCATCTTTGCCTATATGTTAGGATTGATTAATCTTACTGGAAGCGAACTTGGACACAATGTTGCCTATGCCATAAGGAGCCAGCATGGTGATAGTAAGGTCACTAGGTCGAAGGTCAAGTTCACTGTGACCTTCCAACGTTAAATTTTTGCATTTAGCAAATCATTTAGTATATGTAAATATTTCTGGATTGGTTAATCTTATTGGACCTAAGCAATTAACTTGGATACAATGTTACCTATAATGCTAGAAAGCATCATGATGACATAGATGGCACACGGTCTAGGTCACTGACAGAGATAGAGACAGACGAGACATTTTATTCCACGTAATTCTTGCTCGTTTTGTTGTTGTAATCACTTTGTTTGTTTTTAAAATTTTGTTGCGGAAAAGTAGTTTGTGTTATAATCATAACATACTATTGCAATGTCTTCTGTGTGATCATCAGGTTGAAAGCCAGTGATATTATGGAGAGCAAACTGTCATTCATCTTTCCCACCAGCAGAGTTATTTCCCTTGTTCGTTTACTGCGTACGACTGTGCATAATTCATTTCCAGTAATAACACTTGGGAAAAAATCACGCTCGCAAAATACAGCTCAGCATCGAGGACGCAATGGCGGCAGTGATCCACTCTTAGACAGCCAGGTGAGGATTACCTTGGATTTTTATTTGATTCTCTCAGTTTGGTCTCTGAAGTGTGAAAACTCCATTTCTTGATAAGTATGCAGGTTGAACATTTTCAAGGAAGCATCATAGGAACCTGTTGCTGTCATACCTGTCCATAAGCAACAACTATTCCCAGTCGAATTAATTTGAAAATATTTCCCAGCATATTTCTGAAATTGTAACTGGTTTTTGTTTTCTTCTGACCAACAAAGATGGCTGGTGATTAACCCGCTCAAGTCCCCATATCTCATTTTCAAGGCAACCATACAGGAAAACTGTTGAATATTTTGAAATTAATTTGACTGGAAGCTGTTGCTGCCTTAGGCATCAGCAGTTTCCAGTCAAATTAATTTCAAAATATTCAACAGAATAGGTTTTATATCGTCAGGAATTTATTTATTCAGGCATTTGTCGGTGCAAGGGTTAACTTGAATGACTCCCTTGCTGCCAGTTATTGTGACCCGCAGATTAACCTGTGGCAAAGTCATCCAATTCGGTGACAGACACGTCGCCCATCAGCTACTAAAAAACATCAAGGCGGCCAAAAACATCAGCCAAAAGAGATTCTATTTTGATGACCCACTTGTGACAAAGCTGTCCGAGCAATAGAAAAAAATGTAAATTAAAATAGTTAGAACGAAAACAACGCTAAGAAGGAACATCAAAAAGATTGTGCACCAAATCAGTGAGTGTTTGAAAGAACTGTCCATGAAATGAGCATGTGACCTTGTAGGTGAGATCACTTCCACTGATTACTGTCATCAAATCTCCAGAGTAGCGAGTGCAGTGAAGCGCTACCCAGGCAGTTTCCTTAACCCTGTAGCCCTGCCTCATGTCAGCCAAAAGCGGCTTCTATTGTGGTCTTAAGAAATGCCCATAATTGCAGACCAAGAGGTTATTTTTGAAATTTTAACACTAGAATGACTGACTCGATAACTGAGCCAGTCATTCTAGTGGTAAATTAAAAAAACCCATCTTCTCTTGGTCTGCAAACCGACATTTTTTTAATGAGAAAATTGAAATTTTCTGAAGAAATTTAAGTTTTAAAGGGTTAGAATAGCTAATAATGTATGATATGTACTCCATTTACTAATTAACATCGGGGCAACATTTTACAAGTTAAATAATTAACCCAAACAACAGAAATTAACATGATAAAACAGCGATATCTGCTTGTAGTTAAACAACCACGGTGACATTTCAGCTGTAATGTGTGCAAGGGAATGTTTTGCTTTCGTATTAGTGACTCACTAGACAGCACACTAGTGTATTCGTTTGCATATGTAATCAATCTAAAAATAGAGGCATGGCTTTTTCGAGAATACACCTAAGGTAATGACCGGCCGTCTTATTACGTCTAGACTGTTACACAGACTCAACTTCAGAGACAAGACAGATCGGGACCCAGTCTATCATCGTAGCAGACTAAAAGCAACACTGTGTTGATTTTAATATCATCTTCATACAGACATTAAAATTGGCTCGATCCATCCTGTGGTTCATGTGATATCAGCATCTACGCAACATCAGCAAATTCTTGACCTCATTTTGTGTGCGACAGATTTGAATTTTATGATGAATTCAGAAACTATTGTTCTGTTAACTACTTGTCACACAGACTACTATAGACTATATCATCTCGTTTTAGGTGAAATAATCTTGCCTGGTATGAAGAGAGTAGCGCTTGTCATTTTAAATTTCAATTCTCTCTACCACCATATTCTGGTGGAAATCACTATGCCAATGGCTACTCAATGCATATGAGATACTTTTATCGATCTTGTATCGAAGGAGATCTCGCGAGATGAATGATAGTGTAATATCACGTAGTTTCGTCCTTGTGTCAAAATTTCCATTTTTTTAAATTTTATAAAATATTTCCATTCCTCATTCAAAGCAGCATTTGAATATATAAAAAATTTTGAAATTTCTTTTTTCTAGATCATGAGCATGAATTTTGTATCAACCAGTGAGTGTGTGGGTGAGTGGGCTGGTAGGTGTGACGTCACATGAGTGTGTGGGTGAGTGGGCTGGTAGGTGCGACGTCACATGAGTGTGTGGGTGAGTGGGCTGGTAGGTGCGACGTCACATGAGTGTGTGGGTGAGTGGGCTGGTAGGTGCGACGTCACATGAGTGTGTGGGTGAGTGGGCTGGTAGGTGCGACGTCACATGAGTGTGTGGGTGAGTGGGCTGGTAGGTGCGACGTCACATGAGTGTGTGGGTGAGTGGGCTGGTAGGTGCGACGTCACATGAGTGTGTGGGTGAGTGGGCTGGTAGGTGCGACGTCGCATGAGTGTGTGGGTGAGTGGGCTGGTAGGTGCGACGTCGCATGAGTGTGTGGGTGAGTGGGCTGGTAGGTGCGACGTCGCATGAGTGTGTGGGTGAGTGGGCTGGTAGGTGCGACGTCACATGAGTGTGTGGGTGTCACATGAGTGTGTGGGTGAGTGGGCTGGTAGGTGCGACGTCACATGAGTGTGTGGGTGAGTGGGCTGGTAGGTGCGACGTCACATGAGTGTGTGGGTGAGTGGGCTGGTAGGTGCGACGTCACATGAGTGTGTGGGTGAGTGAGCTGGTAGGTGCGACGTCACATGAGTGTGTGGGTGATTGGGCTGGTAGGTGCGACGTCACATGAGTGTGTGGGTGAGTGGGCTGGTAGGTGCGATGTCACATGAGTGTGTGGGTGAGTGGGCTGGTAGGTGCGATGTCACATGAGTGTGTGGGTGAGTGGGCTGGTAGGTGCGACGTCACATGAGTGTGTGGGTGAGTGGGCTGGTAGGTGCGACGTCACATGAGTGTGTGGGTGAGTGGGCTGGTAGGTGCGACGTCACATGAGTGTGTGGGTGAGTGGACTGGTAGGTGCGACGTCACATGCGTGTGTGGGTGAGTGGGCTGGTAGGTGCGACGTCACATGAGTGTGTGGGTGAGTGGGCTGGTAGGTGCGACGTCACATGAGTGTGTGGGTGAGTGGGCTGGTAGGTGCGACGTCACATGAGTGTGTGGGTGAGTGGGCTGGTAAGTGCGACGTCACATGAGTGTGTGGGTGAGTGGGCTGGTAGGTGCGACGTCACATGAGTGTGTGGGTGAGTGGGCTGGTAGGTGCGACGTCACATGAGTGTGTGGGTGGGTGAATGAATTGTGTCACTGACTGGGTGCATGTGAGCGTGCAGGTGTGAGATGGACGGGGTCACTAAGTGGGTGTATGAGCGAGTGGGTGGGTGGGTGGGGGACTTATGTGAATAATTGACAGTATAACTGTGAGATAAGAAATTCAATGGCATCCTTTACTACAATTATACAAAATATGCCTACCTATCACTCTGGCATTAGCATGGGACTATTCAAGCATACACACATACAGCATCGACTCTACCTTTGTACAACACGTCCCTATAAATACCATGAGAGAAGACACACACATCGCATTGCCTAAGCTGACAGGACCACCCTCCAATCGGACTCCAAAACATGCTCTAGACGGCATTAGAAATATTTTGCCAACTGTGACATCTCATTTCAGAAACAAAATTAACAGATTTCCGGGAAACTGTCAGAGAGGCCTTAAAACAGGAGACAATTGCACCGATATAGAGTATTGGCACAATGTATGCTAACATCATTAATTCTATCAAATCAATGGGATTTCCACAAGATGGGAACTGACATGTCCCATGCATTTGATACCATCCAGAGACCGCAGTCTTAAATTCATCCATCAAACAGATTGCGTTGATGATGAACTACGTCTAGTGAAACTCCTACTGCGAAAGACAAAATTCACCATTCGTGCCAAATCAACGTATTTTGTAAAAGTTGACACATCAATAGAATCATGTCAACGAGGTGCTTTATTTCAGGTGCTTGTCACATGCTACCTTGCTGCAGCTCTATCATCTATTAGAGAACATTCGACAAGACCTAAACCTCCAATCTCAAAGTTGGATATGCCACGAGATGTTGGTTTCATTGATTAAGGCAAGGGTCACCCTGATGAACTGGTTCCAATAGCTGCAAAATAGCTCCAAGCCACAGACCGCTTCATGAGTGAAGCAAAAACTGAGTTCCTGCACGTATACATGTCTGACACACAGGAGACCAATGATCAAGGTACCTTACCTTGTGCTGAGGAGAATTGGAGAAAGAGCAGAATCTTGTGCTCACATATCTGCAGTTCATGTGACATTGCAGGTTGTTGCGTAACAGGAAACCCTCCTTTCAGCCCATCTGTAAGCTGAGTATTAGAGACTCTAAAATTCACAGTAAATTAAAGCCAAGATGCACCTATATGATGCTACAGTAAAGTCTCAATAAAGCTATGCTACTGAGCAGGTGAGGAGCTCCAAACGGCCTCATAAACAAATTTGATGCTTGTCATCGCAAACGCCTACCAGACATCAGTAATCACTCACTGGCCACATGGCTTAATTTCAAACTCTGTCCATTACAAGCTGTGCAACACAATTCCAGTATCTGTCAGTGTAGTGCTGGATGATGGACATGTTTTGTTAATGCCAGAGAAAATGGCTGCTCAAAAAGCAAGAGCATTTTCAGTACAAGTAGACGGCATGCACAGCATACTGTAACAACAACCTGTGGAGTGTTTTGTGATCAGAGCTAAAAAATAGTAATTTACGCCTAAAGAAAAAGGAAGTTAGGATGCTCACAAGAAAACTGATTGCAGCTGAAAGAGGTCTCCACTCTTTCCAGCCACAGAAAATAATCCATCGCCATGGTTGCCACCACTGACCTCGCCGCCAGGAGTCATTAACCAGCTGGCCATGAAATTAACCTGAATGAGTCAATGGCCAACAGGCGAGTCTTCTTTGTATTGCTGAAATTATCCTTTCCAAATCATTATTCATTTTGCTGACATACATCAGCATATGCCTACCCACCTGCCTGCCTGACCCACCTGCCTGCACACACGCTTATAAAATCTATGCTGTCAATGGTATGGAGCAAGAGGGTGGTATTGGTACTGAATAAGTTAACAGTTTAACACTCAAATCTCTTAAAGAAAATAAAAATGTTTTTTAGAAAATTTCCAGTTGCAGACCAAGAGATTTAAAAAAAAAATTTATCCTGGAATGACTGGGTCGGTTATCGAGGCAGTCATTACAGTGACAAATTTTTTAAATAGTCTTCTCTTGGCGTGAAAATGAACGTTTCTCAAGATCAGTACGGCAGAAGCCATTTTTGGCAGTTGGGGTGTCGATCCCTGAGTTTCTGGACTATCAATGTCAGTAAACTATACAGGTAAGCTGTTGAATATTTTGAAACCAATTTGACTCCGTGATAGGCAGCAACAGTGCCCAGTCAAATTAGTTTCAAAATATTCAAGAGCTTACCTGTATAGATACCTTGAAAATTGGATTCTGGAAGTCAGAGTTCAAAGTATATAAATTGATCTAATTATGCTTGCATGTTTATTAAATAGTAAAGACATACAATTCGTACAACAAATCTTAGTCTGTCATCAATTAAGCGTTCATGATAAACTTAGCTGACATAATTGAGTGTAACGTCATCCTAT
This sequence comes from Chaetoderma sp. LZ-2023a, assembly GCA_034401795.1. Taxonomy (NCBI): domain Eukaryota; kingdom Metazoa; phylum Mollusca; class Caudofoveata; order Chaetodermatida; family Chaetodermatidae; genus Chaetoderma; species Chaetoderma sp. LZ-2023a. Next base: position 178,699,199 of record CM067359.1, read on the forward strand.
ACATCACGTAGTTTATTATGACATATGATTGATGGATAAACTGGAATCCTCCATTTGTTTGTTTGATCATTTTCAGATTAGTGGCACCTCAGTTAATGAGACTACAGAAGATGACTTTGGGTAAGTGATCATTTTTACAGATATCGCTCCAGATATCTGCTTTTGGGAGAGAGAACAATGAAGAGACATACTCACAACATTAGGAAGTATTTAACTTAAACCAGCAGCAATTTCAATAATTATTTTCAAAATAATCTATGATTTTAACCATTTGATGATCATGGTCTCAGTTTAGTTCAACTAGCTAAAACCTTTGGCAGGATTCTCATTTTTGATATGCCTTCGGGCAATCCAATTAATTTTTCCTTGCACATTTTATGATAAAATATATTTATTGGATATTTGCGGACCAATTATAACCTACAGCTGGAACAACGCACTGTACTGCTGTTAGAATTCAGAAGAATATTCTTTAGCGAAAGCTAGGAACTAATAAATGTGCTTATCACGAATGTATATAACAAATAATACACTAAAAACAACCTGTATTTATATTTGCTATCTGCCTTGGTACATACTCTCAATCAAGGAGGGAAAATCTACAGGAAAATGCAACCATTCAGCTAACTGGTGAATATTTTGAAACTAGTTTAAGTGAAAGCTCATGCTGCCTTAGGTATGATAATGGGAGAATCCGATCTGTCACTCAAGTATATGATATCATAATCAATTACGTCACATGTAGGCTGACGTCACAATTATGATTGACAGAGAATACTTGGTCATGAACCTTGGATAGTCTGTCAAGTGTACAAATTGTATGTCTTTGATGGATTTACTATATTTAATACATATTCTGTTGACTATTTTGAAACTAATTTGATTGGATGCTGTTGCTGCCTATAGGGTGGCAACAGCACCCAGTCAAATTAGTTTCAAAATAACCAGCAGCTTACCTGTATAGTTACTTTGAAACTGGAATTCTGATTATTCAGGATTCAAAGTATAAGAATCAATCCAAACATGTGCAAAGTATTGACAGTGCTTAGCTAGAAATGGGTGGTACTTAGCTAGAAAGGGGCGGTGCTTAGCTAGAAATGGGTGGTGCGTAGCTAGAAATGGGTGATGCTTAGCTAGAAATGGGCAGTGCTTAGCTGGCAATCAGCGATACTTAGCTGGCAATCAGCGATACTTAGCTAGAAATGGGTGATGCTTAGCTAGAAATGGGCAGTGCTTAGCTAGAAATTGGTGGTGCTTAGCTAGAAATGGGTTGTGCCTAGCTAGAAATGGGTTGTGCCTAGCTAGAAATGTGTGGTGCTTAGCTGGCAATCGGCGATGTTTATCTAGAAATGGGAGGTGCTTAGTTAGGAATATGGGGTTCTTAGCTAGAAATGGGTGGTGCTTAGCTAGAAATGGGCGGTGCTTTGCTAGAAATTGGCGGTGCTTAGCTAGAAATGGGTGGTGCTTAGCTAGAAATGGGCGGTGATTAGCTGGCAATCGGCAATACTTAGCTAGAAATGGGTGATGCTTAGCTAGAAATGGGCAGTGCTTAGCTAGAAATTGGTGGTGCTTAGCTAGAAATGGGTTGTGCCTAGCTAGAAATGTGTGTTGCTTAGCTGGCAATCGGCGATGCTTAGCTAGAAATGGGAGGTGCTTAGTTAGGAATATGAGGTTCTTAGCTAGAAATGGGTGGTGCTTAGATAGAAATGGGCGGTGCTTTGCTAATAATTGGGGGTGCTTAGCTAGAAATGGGTGGTGCTTAGCTAGAAATGGGTGGTGCTTAGCTGTTAATCGGCGATGCTTAGCTAGAAATGGGATGTTCTTAGTTAGAAATGGGAGGTTCTTAGCTTGAAATAGGTGGTGCTTAGCTAGAAATGGGCGGTGCTTAGCTAGAAATGTGTGGTGCTTAGCTAGAAATGGGTGGTGCTTAGCTGGCAATCGGCAATGCTTAGCTAGAAATGGGAGGTGCTTAGTTAGGAATATGAGGTTCTTAGCTAGAAATGGGTGGTGCTTAGATAGAAATGGGCGGTGCTTTTCTAGAAATGGGTGGTGCTTAGCTGGTAATCGGCGATGCTTAGCTAGAAATGGGAGGTGCTTAGTTAGAAATGGGAGGTTCTTAGCTTGAAATGGGTGGTGCTTAGCTAGAAATGGACAGTGCTTAGCTAGAAATGTGTGGTGCTTAGCTAGAAATGTGTGGTGCTTAGCTAGAAATGGGTGGTGCTTAGCTGGCAATCGGCAATGCTTAGCTAGAAATGGGAGCTGCTTAGTTAGAAATGGGAGGTGCTTAGCTAGAAATGTGCGGTGCTTAGCTAGAAATGGGTGGTGCTTAGCTGGCAATCGGCGATGCTTAGCTAGAAATATGTGGTGCTTAGCTAGAAACGGGCGGTGCTTGGCTAGAAATGGGTGGTGCTTAGCTGGCAATTGGCGATGCTTAGCTATAAATGGGTGGTGCTTAGCTAGAAATGGGTGGTGCTTAGCTAGAAATGGGTGGTGCTTAGCTAGAAATAGGCGGTGCTTAGCTGGCAATCGGCGATGCTTAGCTAGAAATGGGAGGTGCTTAGTTAGAAATGTGAGGTTCTTAGCTAGAAATGGGCAGTACTTAGCTAGAAATGGGCAGACCTTAACTAGAAATGTGCAGCGCATAGCTAAAAATGGGTGGTGTTTGGTTAGAAATTGGCGGAGCTTAGCTAGAAATGGGTGGGGAATAGCTAGCAATGTATCCCTCTATTGTGACAACATAATAAATAACGCGTCGCATCGCCTACTACATGACATCACTTGGTGTAACTTGATGACACAAAAATCAAATCATCTTTAAAAACAAATCATTGTGATAGAAATGAAGGCATATAGCAGGTGGAAAGTGAGTGATATTGAATCTATATACCATAATCTATAATAGAGCGCAATAGTTGACTAGAGATTAGTATCCCTTTAAAGTCTTGTAGATGATATTTACAGATCAGAAATAACTTAACATGGTTCCAAAATACAATAAAACATACTGATGAATATTTTAACATAATGGACCATTCACATGATGTCATAATCAACTACGTGACCTGGAGGATGATGTCATAATCAATGATGTCATGAACGATACAGATTAGGATGTCAAGAGCACATAATTGGTGACGGGTTATGCGTTGTTGTACGAATTGTATATCTTTACTGTTTAATAAACATTCTGTTGAATATTTTGAAACTATTTTGCCTGGGCGCTGTTGCTGCCTTATAATTAGGAGGCAACAGCACCCAGTCAAATTAGTTTCAAAATATTCAACAGGTTTCCCTGTATAGTTTTCTGGAAATTGATATTCAAGAGGTTCAGGGATAGATCGATCCCAACACGGATGAGGTGTGGGTGGAGCTTAGAGAGGGATGGGAAGGGCATAGCTAAAACTGGAAATCTCCATTGAACTGCAGCAGTGTCTTCCAATACAATAACTAACATGTTTTATGTTTTTGTTCTGGAAGCACGTAAGCTAATTGTTAACTACATATCAGCTCTACTGTATAGTGTTGAATGCTGTTCTGGAAACATGTAAGCTAATTGTTAACTACATATCAGCTCTACTGTATAGTGTTGAATGCTGTTCTGGAAACATGTAAGCTAATTGTTAACTACATATCAGCTCTACTGTATAGTGTTGAATGCTGTTCTGGAAACATGTAAGCTAATTGTTAACTACATATCAGCTCTACTGTATAGTGTTGAATGCTGTTCTGGAAACATGTAAGCTAATTGTTAACTACATATCAGCTCTACTGTATAGTGTTGAATGCTGTTCTGGAAACATGTAAGCTAATTGTTAACTACATATCAGCTCTACTGTATAGTGTTGAATGCTGTTCTGGAAGCACGTAAGCTAATTGTTAACTACATATCAGCTCTACTGTATAGTGTTGAATGCTGTTCTGGAAGCACGTAAGCTAATTGTTAACTACATATCAGCTCTACTGTATAGTGTTGAATGCTGTTCTGGAAACACGTAAGCTAATTGTTAACTACATATCAGCTCTACTGTATAGTGTTGAATGCTGTTCTGGAAGCACGTAAGCTAATTGTTAACTACATATCAGCTCTACTGTATAGTGTTGAATGCTGTTCTGGAACACTTTACGTTAACTTAGTTTTGGTATGTCATGGTAATATTCCCTTACAAAAGCCTATAAACTTAATGAATAAACAACCCACCAGGTAAATTCTAAGCTTCTCTCTCTCTCTTTCTCTGATCATCTCTTTAGAAAAAATGTATTGTGTCATTTAAGTGAATTTTAGAACGGTACTAAACATGTGTAAATGTTTGCCAATTCTCCAGGGCTGCCTCTAGGGTTCATGGCTCTCTAGGCAAAGGCTAGATCTGGAGAGGCCCATATAGGTGTAATCTCCCTCAAATCGCCCAGGGAAATTTTGAAACTCAGATATTCTGAAAGGACCTTTCATGCATAGAGTGACGTATGGCTATTGTCATAGTTTTAATTTTATTCATGTTTTCTCTGTACGGAATTATATGGTATTGACCTAGAAGGGCACGCTATAGCTATATATAGTGCTACTGCTATAGCTATTCAGCTCTGCCACAGTTTTAGATCCTGAGATTTGGCTAGCAAATGTGATCCAGATCCGAAAATCCAGGTCCATTGCGTAACAGCGGATCAGCGTCATAATGTATACACTTTATTGCATGCCCCCCTCCCCTGTCCCCTTACCAGAGGACTGACACTGAATATTAGAACCAAATCCTGTTTATTACATCGCCATTCCTCATTTTCTGTTTAAAAGTTTAATGGATTAAATTTCCATCCACTGTCAGTTGTCTGGCATGGCAAATTGAAGTTGACATCTGGTATGGGATCAGATGGTTTTTTTAAAGTGAAGCATGAGCAGTATTGCATATATTGTGTGGCCATGCACCTAGACTGCTTAGCTCTTTAACACGCACATCAGCCAAAAACAGCTTCTGCAGTGGTCTTGAGAAATGTCCATTTGCAAACCAAGAGAAGACTATTTTTGAAATGTACCACTGAAATGACTGGCTCATTAAATGAGGCAGTCATTCCAGTGGTAAATTTTCAAAAACAATCCTTTTGGTCTGCAAATGGACATTTTCTATGAGAAAATTAAAATCTTCTTGAGCAAATTTGAGTGTTAAATGGTTAACATAATATCTGCATGTAAGACAGCAGTGCTTTGATGGAGGTCTGTCTCAGTCTCATGCAAAAGTCCTTCATTTTCGGAGGAAGAACACTTGCCATCTGAAGTTGAGGGGTTATTGTTATGATTATTTTCTTGAGAATCTGTACAAATAAGCTAGAGTTTACATAACTTTATGCCACAAGGGGCCTATTTATTATAAACAATTCATGTCCAATATTATTTACTTCATGAGTACATGTAGAGATTGATTCATAGACACTTCAAGTCGTTCATTCAATGCATTGCCTTAGCGTATTGTTCAAACTAAAAGTTACTTTGCGTCAGATTTCTGTTTTGGTGCTTCTATCCATTGTACAATAAAGTGATCTACCTTATATGAAACTTCTGTTAAATTTCTCATATAATTACCATTTTACCCTCTGAACACTCATATCAGCTGCAAACAGATTCTGCAGGGGTCTTGAAAAATGTTCATTTCAAGACCAAGAGAAGACTTTATTTGAAAATTTTCAAAAATAGTCTTCTCTATGTCTCCAAATGAACATTTTCTATGAGAAAATTTAGATTTTCTTGAACAAATTCGAGGGCTTGGATATAGAGGTTTATCAAAGTTTACATTGAATGTAATAGAGTGGAATATTAAGCAGAAGTAATAGGCCCATGACCGCATATCACGTTTAAAATATCTTATCCCCTTTTGGGGGGCTGCCCTAGGCAGTGCCTACTTCGCTAATGCCTTGAGCCAGCTCAGTAATTCTCAAATCTTTTAGCAAAAAGGATTAATTCCAGACTGCATGTGCTTGTGTGATTGTTGCTTTGAATGATCACGATCGATTATTTAAGCATAATCTTGATTACTCAATTAATCAGCTTGGGTAGAAATTAGCCCATCATAACACCAAAAAACATCAACGACGAAAGCTGTAATGGTAATACATTTTCAAAAATTTTCTTCTCTTGGTCTGCAAAAGGACATATATTCAATGGGAAAAATGTCAATTTTTGTGACCGATCGTGTTAAAAGGTAATTAAAATGTAGGATTTGAAATAATTTTTGCATTAGAAATTATTCACGATCATTCAATTATATAATTTTTAATCATATAAATTAACAATTTAAAAAATAATCGCGATTTTTTATTTAATCACGTAATCGCACACGTCTAAATTCTGGTTTAAATCTATAGCTATGGTTTCTGCCGGCCGAGAGAAGATGATATAGAAAATTTACCGCTGAAATAACTCGAGCTCAACAATTGATAGATTTTCAAGAAAAATCTTCTTAATCTGCCAATGGACATTGCCCATGACCAGAGTCCAGTTTTTGACAGCTGGACCATAAACTGATATTTTATATATGATATTTTACTGAGAAAATTAAGAATATACAAATTTGGAGAAGTGGCTTTAAACTGGTTTTGTTCATATTTAAAGGACAGACAACAATACGTTTCAATTTCTGGAAAGGTTTCTAACCATTTGCCAATTGATATCGTAGTACCACAGGGCTCTGTATTAGGACCGCTCCTGTTCATTTTATACATCAATGTTCTCCCTATGTGTGTCAATAACCTTACATTATATGTATGCAGATGATACGACTATGCATACTGCTAGCTCCAATAGGTCTGAAATACGAAAAAACTTAACTAACGGTGTGCAATCTGTAGAAAACTGGTGCTTTGATAATAAAATGTTGATGAATACAGATAAAACTAAATTGATGATGTTGGGAAGTAGGTATAAATTAAAACATATAAACACACATGATGTTATAATACCTACAAGCAATGGAAACCTAAATATTGTTAAATCTGACAAACTTTTAGGCTTAAATATAGATAATACACTTACATGGAATGAACATATAGGCAAAGTGTGTAAAAAGATTTCTTCGTTGATCTATATGCTAAAGAAAAATAAGAATTATGTGAACACAGAACAAAGAAATCTGTTTTATAAATCTTATATTCTTTCACACATAGATTACTGCAGTCTTGTATTTTGTCAATCTTCACCTACACTGTGTGACGTCTATGGCGATGGTGATGACGTCGCCAAAAATGCGTAGAAACATATAATCTGGCTGAAGAGATCAATTCTTAACCCTGTGGCATCGACGGGACGTATTATCGGCTTGAAAAAATTACGTTGCTAGTCCGACGGGACGTATTATCGACAAGAGACAATTAGATACCGGGAGCGATGGGACGTATTATCGGCTCAAGCTACCACCAGTTTTCGATCGCTAAATACACAAGCTTTACGGGAGTTTTATCCAATCAAACTTAGCATTACATTACGGCAGAAGGCTGAATTTTCTAAATCCACTGTTGATTGGTCAATTCACTTTGTTTACAAATTTCTGCGGGAAAATATAAATAGATCTTTGTGAATGAAATAGTTTGCGTAAAAATGTCGAAGATGACGAAGCAATTCCTTTATTTAAGCGAGTACCCGTTTATCCGGATAGATGGAATCGGGTATTATTATTATTATTATCATTATTATTATAGAGCTGCTCAATGATTGGGCAAGCTGGAAAATCTTTATAAACGGCATCCTATACTAGCAGTGTCATATAATACGGAAATGCGAACGCAACCCGCTCTCAGTAGTTAAGAAGATCGCGAATTTCGTTCGTTATCTTCGTCACGTGATATGATGTTACAGATTATGACAGTTAGTTTAATTTTAATGAAACTTCAGTTTCCACGCTTTTAAATTATTTTATAATGACAATTTGCCATTACTGAATAACTGAAAGCCTCTCAAAATTACTGAACATCCATCATGGTGAAATTATTTTAAATCAATGGTCGAGTAGGGTTTAGGTATTGAGAGACACTTGCCAATAATTTGAAAAACATCACATATCCCCCAACTATAATATATATATATATATATATATATATATATATATATATATATATATATATATATATATATATATATATATATATATATATATATTATAGTAGGGGGATATGTGTTAGTGGTATGCATGGACGAAAATTCAAAGGCCAGTGGTCTGGAACCTTGACAGACATATCAGCATAGACAATACAATTGTTTTAAAGATATTGACCACTGTGGAGATATGGTTCACATGGGGACAGAACGAGGGTGGGGGTGGGATTGGGAGATGCCCCCGACCCCTTTTTTCCTCTCCCACTGTTTAGACTCCCACCCCACCCAGGTCAAAACACATTCCGACACCCCAGTTATTGCGCTTGATTGTCCTGTCCATTTTTGTCAATCTTACTGGGGTTTGCTGCGGTTCATGTTGCAATGTTATTAATGTATCTATCCTTTTATTTTTCAGCTTGAAACACCATTTGAGAGAAAAATGAAAGCAAATTTAAACTTGATGATTTTTATAAACCCTGTAACACTTAAATTTGCTAAAAAAAATTACATCTCAGTAAATATCCATTTCCAGACAAAGAGAATCTGTTTGGAAATTTACCACTCGGTTATTGCACCAGACATTCCAGTCGTACTTTTTCAAAAATATTCTCATGATCTGCAAATGGCCATTTTGCAAAGTCACTACTGTAGCCATTTTTGGCCGGCTTGTGTGTTATAGGGGTGATAATATTTAAATACTGTATTGTGTAAACTACCAGTGCAAATGTCAAATAAAGTTCTCGAAGTGAGAGGGAGAGAGAATCTCATATTAGGTAATCAGACTGGACTATGTATAGTAGATTTGTTGAATATATCGAGTCCAATTTGATTGGAAGCTGCTGCTGCTTTAGGCAACAATAGATTCCAATTAAATATATCAAAATATACTCAACAGATTACTTTTTTAGACTTCAGGATCTTTACCCTTGTCCTGCAAGGGGAAGGGGGTATTTATTACATTTGTGTGCGTCCGGTTTGCATCTAAAATATTGATCCTACTGGTTTCAAATTTTAACGCAACAAAGCAACATAACCTAAACAAGGATTTCCCGAAGTTGTCTGTGATATGGACAAAAACCCAGGATCCAGATTGGATACACATTTTAATCTATGGACATCTCGGAAACTACTGGTTAGATTTTGCTCAAATCTTGACAAAGTAGTGGGCCATACACTATGATTTAACAAATTTGGATGTGCTAAAAATTAATTTTAAAACCGCTATGTACATTGTGAGAAAAATGGTAGGGTAATCTTGGCAGTGGTTTACAATCTCTGATTACTGGTGTTCATAATGTTATCTATCAAGCATCAAGTTCCGACAACACTGTTGTGCTTTAAAAATTGAATCTACCCGTCAATGGAATCTAAGTGATAACTAGATTGCTTGGTCGATGATGCATTATAGCAGAACCCATGTTCACCACTTTGACCTCGTTACCCCATCCAATCCCTGAGGGCGGAGCCAAATGTAAATGCCCTCTTGCTGCCTTGCACTCCATAATCACATACCAAACTTGTTTGAATTCCAACCACTGATTTTGGAAGAGTTGCATTACACAGAGACTGGAGTGGATTGTTGTGGAAAATCTGGATGTCATAAGGGGAAATGATCTGTTAAAGCAGGATTTAAAAATTAACATGAGCCAGAGGATAGTAGAAATTGACTATGACTAGTACAATTTGTAACCGACCAGCCTGATGGTAACAATTTGATATGTCAATGGTCAAGGTGGCCAAAAAATGTCATTGCTGTGATCTTCAGAAATGTAGATATTCACAGCAAGATAAGACTATTTGTAAAAATGTACCACTAGAATGACCGAACCAGTCATTCCAGTATTAAAATTTCAAAGATAGTCTTCCCTTGGTCACCAATGAAAATTTCATGGGCTAAAGTAGAATCTAGTAATCCTGCTAGAGACATGTAGTGGCTCATTTGGCCTTAATTTCAATTCATGGAGAGGGTGTGTGAGAGCGATCTTTTGAACACCCACTCTTCCCCCGCAGAAAATTCACAATTGTATGGTAACCCATATCAAATTCCTTTGAATTCCACACAACAGTTTGGGAGGAGTTAGCTAGCGTGATGGACAGTTTTTCGGATATTTGTCCTTTGGACCCCATCCCCTGACCCACAGGGGGCGGAACCAAATCTAAATATGGTCTTACAAAGCTCAATCATTGGTAACCCACATACCAAATTTGGTTGAATTTCACCCACCTGTTTGGGAGGGGATAGCATGATGGGCCTACAGACGGGTAGATGGAGGCGATTATAATACCTCCATTTTTTCAAAACATGGGGATCATGAAAGGACCCAAGGCGATAAGATACAGGTAGGTAATTAATTCAAAATCTTTATACAAAAATGTAAATTTCTTTTGGATTGAGAAATTAGGCTACCACTATCATTGCCCACGGCACATTGTTTCCAGGATTTGTCGGTGAAAGGGTTAAACATAGCAAAGACTGGCATTGACAAGTGGGCATGGCAGAAATTTGGATTTTCTAATAGAGGAATCCACCTTTAGCTCTGCCCCGTCTCTAGGTAAGCTCCATCCATGATTTGCGTGTGTTGGGTTCAGTTTATACACTTTGAATCCTAAATTCCCAATTCCATGATTACTATAGATACAGCTAACCTGTTCAATATTTTGAAACAAATCTGACTTGGGCCTGTTCAATTATTCAACAGAATGTTTAGTAAATGGCATACAATTCGTACAACTGACAGACTTTCAAAAGTGCATGATGGACTTAGCTACGTCATCCAATAGATATTTTGATTGTGACGTCAGCCTATATGTGATGTAATTCATTATGATGTCATATACTTGGGTGACAGATTGGATTCATCTATTATTTAACCCTTTCTCATTTTCACCGACAAATCCCTGAAAAAGTATGATGCTTACAGTATAAAATTTATTCTATTGAATATTTTGAAATTAGTTAGACTGAAAGCCATTGCTGCCTAAGGCAATTTGCAGTCAAACTAATTTTAAAATATTCACCAGTTTTCCTTTATGGTATCATTAAAATGAGGTATGTGGAATTCAACGGAAAAACGGTTAATCTTACCTTGCTCGTGTGCAGATTTATGTTGTATATTTCACTGCCGTCGAATCATATTTGCGTCATTCTTGGCTGATTCATTGCGATGGAGCCTAGTGTATACGGTGTCTCCGAATTCATAATCATATCAGTAATTCACATTAACAATTTTGATTGAATTCCACCAAAAGCTTTTGGAGATGGATGGATAGACAGATGAATGGAGGCAATTGCAATATCCCAGCAGTCTTATTTTACACAGATCAACAAATTTTTCTCTTTATAAAATCCATGTTTGGAAATCCATCAGCCCAATTAGCAGAAGAGTCTCTGATGTTTTTAAGCCATTGTCCGCTTACCGTAAAAAAATAGGAACAACAAGTTAGAACTAGAGAACATTTACTGAAGTAACTGTAAATATGCGATGTCTGGCCATGAACAAATAGTATAAGTCCTCTTCTAATAAAGAGATGAAATAAGGTGTTTCTTCGTACATGATCTTTGAAGTTTCATGATGCAAGGGAGGTAACGTATGCCAAGCATGAAAACTGGAAAGCTTTACTGGTGAATGACCTTGACCCCAAGGGAGATGTTAAAATTTTCAATGTAAATTTTTTAGATCTCAATGTTCTAGAATCTGGCCAGGTTTGAAGAGAATCGGAAGAAAACTATAGGAGATAACACTGTTCCAATATTGCTCCCATAGCTTTACTATGGGGATATCCAGCAACGAAAAGCTGATTTTCTCGAAAACTGTTGGTCGGATCAACTTTAAATTTGAGACCAAATCAAGTCAATATGAGAGATAGAAGTTCACCAAAGTTCGCCTGGCCGATTAAAATTTTTTAATTGTCATCCTGAGCTCATTTCTGCAAAAAACGAAAACTGGTATTTTTGCCCAACATTTTTTCATGGCGGCCATTTTGAAAAAAAAATAATCATCAGTGGCAACATCCTACACAAGTATGGGAGTGCTCCGATCAAAACTCTAGGTGTAGTAGCACTTCAAACATTCATTTGAAATCCCCATACATTTCCTATGGGAGTTTTTGCCATGTATTGTGGGGTCAAAGGTCTGGTGGCCATTTTGAAAAAAAATAATTTTTCAAAAACAAATGGCCAGTTGTAACATCCTCAGCAAGTATGGTAGTGATCCGTTCAAAACTCTGGCTGTAGTACCACTTCAAAGATCAATTTTGAACATCCCCATACATTTCCTATGGGAGTTTTTGCCCACTCAAGGGCAGATAATTCAACAACTAGTGGGCGGAGCCAAAATAAAAGTAATAGCCATCGATTGTCGAATATATCGACATCCCACTTCCCGATTGTCAATATGGTTAATCTAGTCATCTGTCTACTTTTTAGTTTGTGGCGTACAAGAAATATGCATAGATTGACATATTTGAACATACAACTATTTTCCAAAACAGCTAATCGTGTCGCCATCTTGCCGGAAAAATTAATATTCATGAATTCCCGACCAATCAGACGCGTCAATCTTATAGGGCGTGATACGGCGATGCCAATAACGGGTAATGAGCGTGGTACTCGTATATTAGATACGGGTACGATTCTACAAATTCATCTCGTTCTCTCGCGATCTATCAACTTCGCCTCTGATGAGTTCCGCTCAAGGAACAAAATGCCATGAAGTCTGAATCAAAAACAGTGATGACCACTCATGATCATTACCCATACAAGCAGGCAAAAAATATCCACTAAATGAGCAATACCTCTATGATCTTGACTTTCAGAAAACCCTTGGAAATCTTTTGCCAAAATGACCTACAACCGGTAAAAAATCCTGAACCGGCAAAAAGTTTTTTCAACCGCCAAAATGGACACAACCGGTAAAAAACTCACAACCGGTAAAAATGACCACAACCGCCAAAAATGTTGCTCAACCGCCAAAAATGGCAGAACCGGCAAAAAACTTACAACCGGTAAAAAATTATCACAACCCTAAAAAAACGGTCACAAACGGCCCAAACTGGCACAACTGGTAAAAAAGTCACAACCGCCAAAAAACGGTCACAGGCCGCCAAAACAGGTCAACCGGTAAAATGTTTGACCAGGCCACCAAACCCCAAAAATTTCCAAACGGGGGAACCGCCAATCTGGTTCTCTTCTGCCCATATATAGTCAAGATCGACTCAATCCACAGGCTTACATAAAAGACATGTTCATTTCAATCGCGGATGCACACACTAGGAATTTGTGCTCAAAGACAAGTTCCCAAGATTAAAACAGATTATGGAAAGAAAAGCTTTACACATGCAGCCCCACAACTGGGGACTTCTCTACCCTCAACTGTTACACAGTCTACCACTTTAATGTCTTTCAAGTCCAATCTTCAGGAATATATAAATCAAATGTAATGATAAAGTAATAAACTCAGAGCCATTATACTCTGAATTCCATGGGCATAGGTATAAAGCCAGCTAAGTATGTTAATGATGACATGATTTAAAGTTTGTTTAGCAGTGACACCCATGCAGCTTTAAAAAATAAATAGCTAGCATTCTAATAATTGTATATCATTTGTACACGGGATATAATACATGTATGTAAACTTGACTAATAACTGACTGTTTCTACTTGTAATATGTTGTATGTTTTCACTTCAAGAGTATACTTACCTCCCTAACACTCTTGGATATTGCTAAATATCGGCTTTCACTCAATAAACACTCAGAATAAAAACAGTTAGGTGCCCCCTACTGGGCAGGGAGTCAGAGTGCAGTCCGGCGGATGCCAGCCCCACCACCGCGCATACGCAGACCAGCACTTCCTCTGCTAATTTATTGGCAGAGAGTGAACACATGTTTTTGTGATTTACGCTTTTCACTTGTTTACTAAGTCAATTAAGCTGTTAAATAAGAAGTTGTACACCTGTTTATGATGTCTGAGAGAGTGACTTCGCCGGAGGAGGGCCCAGGACCTATCCATCAGGTGACTTCTATTATATTTTAGCGAGTTTTTCCCGGTGTAATGTGTTTCCGGGACTCGCGTTTACCATGATAAGCGCCTAGTATAGTTGTTTTATTTCAACATGGTGCTATATAATACTAATCTCTTTGTGTTTATGTCCACAGGTATCTGTCAGGATATGTAATGGACATCACAGCATCAGAGGGTTTGTTTCTCTCCACCAAGGTTCCATTTCCTACTAATACTGTTAGGTTATCTAACCAAAAAGTCTATGTCCAGTGAGTCGGAGGCCTCTTGATCCAATTCCTTCCCCTAAAGGTGGAGAGAGTTAAGAGGCGTGATCTTGGTGGCGTGCTCCAGTTCATCACATTGGATGGTTTGTCTATTCAAAGTGTCAGGTATCTAGTTAATGATATGAGGTGATGATAATTGTTTGAACTATAAATTGCCATTGTTATCATTGTGTATCTGATGTTTGTGTAGTCTGAATATCTATCCTGAAGATGTTCTGGTTATGAATACAATTCGTCCTTACACCTGGATGTTTGTTTCGGATCGATTTAATTTCTGTCATGGGATTAATGACGTCATAATCAGCCTTGCTCTTAATTAACAATTAAAGTTTGTCCAACGCTGGTTTTCAGGTGATTAGTGATCCTTATGATCATTTTCCCTCTCTTTTAGTTTGGTTTTGAGTTTCTAACCTTAACAAATTTACTCATTGTCCTCGTCCTTTGTCCTGTTTCAGAGACCTGGTTGCTCGTCCTGTGGACGTTTTCTTAAGGAAAGGTTCATCCCTCATCTATGTTTTTATTGTAAAATTGCTCAATTGTGAGGTATGTAAGCATTGGGGGGGGGGGGGCGAGCTAATGACCGAGTTTTTATGCTTGCAGGCTAAGGACAAGGTGGTGGAGGAGGAGAGAAAGCAGAAAAGAGAGGGTGTAAGTAAGAAGGGTAAGAGGAAGGCCTCGTCTTCAGTGGACATGGAGGCCTTCCGTAGTGAGATGTTGGGAGAGATGAAGAGGACAATAAAGGATTTGGTTCCAAAGTTGCTTCGTGGCATGCTTCCTGGACCAAATCCTTTGTTGTCCTCATCATCTGCTTCGGGACAGGTAATCCCCACCTCTGAATCACCTTTCCGTAGACCGTTATCAGTTTTCGAGGATTCAGAGGTGGCCCCATTAGAGGGGGCATTCCACGACCCTGGCAGCAGGCTTGCCGATCCGAGGGGTCATGGACGGCTGTCGCCGGAACCTGCTGGCTGCTTATCAGCCCAGGGGTATCTGCACGCCGCAGGTGCCAGTACCTCCTATGGCACCTTTCCTGGCCAGTCCGGGTTAGCTCTCTTTGCTGACCCGGAGTCTAATCTTTCTGGCCAGGAAGAAGAGGATTACCTGTTAGGGTCGCCGTCTGAAGACGTGACCATGGATTATGATGTCTATGCACCCCTCGCAGGGAATACAGGCGACATATTCCATGGTTCTACTCACGCAGGAGTAGAATTCACGGCTCAGAAGGTGGCCCTGAGCGGTGCTGATGGCCAGCTGTTCCGCATACCTCGGCTTGCCGAGAGTATTGCTGGTGCTGGTCGGGGCCGTGGTGGGGCGGTATCTGCCCCTCGCTCTACCATGGTGCCTGCTTCTGGACAAGCCAGTCAGATTACCATGCCTGCTCTTTCGGGCCCGCATGCTTTCTCTGGCTTGGCAGCAGTGTCAGCTTATCCGCCGTCAAGCTCTGCTGCGTTTGCTCAGGAGGAAGACGAAGGCCCTCGTCTAGTAGAGCACTCGCAGCTAGCCACGGAGGAGCATTGGTCTGACGCTTGTCAATGGCTGTTAAGTGTTAGGCCAGACCTGCCTGTGGAGCAGTCGGCTAGCCAGTGTGACCACAGGCCGTGGTTAGCTGGTAAGGCCACTGCTAGCGCTATGCCATCTCTGCCGTTAGCAGAGCATATCGTGGATATGTTCTCGGCGGCGGAGACGTCCATCAAGGCGAATGGGCGTCTTGCGATGGCCCCTCGCGAGGTATTAAGCCGCTGCTGCATCGTACCTGTGGATGACCACGTGGCTTTGGGTGAGGATGCCCGGCCAGGCTCCCATTCTGACACGGGAGTTTTGTGTTCGAACGCATTGTGTTCGGCCAATGCCGCGTTGCGTGATGTGGAGGAGAGTGGGAGAGCCTCTATTGCGGCGCTGTCTCACGTCTCCCAGCTGTTACAGGGGGTAGTAACAGCATCCGCATGGCGCCAACCGAGTCCGGTCACAGTCCAGAGAGCCATCCAGGATGGTATCAACCTGGCTCTGGACTGTATGACTCGGGCGGTGACCAGGAGTGTCCGGTCGAGGCGCACGTTTGCGTTGGACAACCTGTGCCCGTCCCAGGACCTGTACAATAGGCTACTGCGTATGCCTATGACAGGTCCTGGTCTCTTTGGAGGTGAGGGATGTAGGCACCTCCAGGAGACGGTTACTCTGGTCAATAACCAGAGGGCGCTGCGTGAGCAGTTTGAGGTGCTCCGTAGGGAGCGCGTTCGCACGGCACCCCCTGCGTATCATCCCCTGCAGGCTCGAGGTGGAGGTGGCCAGGTCAGAGGCCAGCCGCCATCGCAGCGTCGGCCTCGGCCGCGTGCGATTCGGCCAGCAGTGAGGGGGGCGCAGGCTCCTCAGGTGCAGTCAGCCAGGCAACCACCCGCGCACCGAGGTGCGCGCAGTGCTGGTCGTGGCGCGCGAGGATCTGGTCGTGGTAATCATGCCTGATGGGCCGGTTACCACGGTGAGAACCACTCCAGTGTTTCTGGCAAAGGAGACAGTGCCACTCTTGCACTACTTATGTCCACCTCTCTCCCTAGGTGGACCGGTGGGAGGCCGGCTGGCCAACCCAATGCAAGAGTGGGAGCGGTTGACTCAGGACCGTTTAGTCTTGCGATGGCTTTCAGTCGGGTATCATCCCGATTGGATGACAGGCCCGCCATCGCGGCTGTCTCTGGTGCCAATCTGGACTCCAAATCCGAGAGATCCAGATCAAAGGTTGTGTATCGAGGAGGAGATAAACTCCCTCATACAAAAAGGAGCAATTCAGCCGGCACAGAAGTGTCCAGGCTTCTATTCAACCGTGTTCTTAGTAACAAAAAACACCGGAGGGTGGAGACCTATTCTCAACCTCAAGCCGTTGAACAAGTTCATAGAGACGCCCAGTTTCAGTATGGAGACTGCGCTCGGTGTTGGCGGGGTTAGAGAAGGGAATGTGGACAGCTTCAATAGATTTGAAGGATGCTTATTTCCACATCCCCATAGCGAGGAGTTTCCGTCGCTTCCTGAGATTTGCATTCCAGGGCAGACAGTGGGAATTCAGGGTGTTACCCTTCGGAATTTCCACGGCTCCTCAGGTTTTCACCCGTGTGGTTCTTGCGATTACCGCATACCTCCGCAGGAGAAGCATAGCAGTCCACACGTACATAGACGACTGGCTGTTAAAGGCACACACCCAGGGAAGTTTATCGGCCAATCTGGAGATTGTTTTGAAGACTCTCACAGACTTAGGTTGGATGATCAATTTCCAAAAATCAGAGCTGATCCATCCCAGAAGTTTGTTTACCTGGGGATGTTCTTCGATCTAGAGACAGGATATGTTTATCCTACTCAGCAGAGAGTTCAGAGACTCATCTCAGTAATTCAGTCAGTGTGCGCCAGTCGTCATGTCCTGGCACGGCTTTACTTGAGAATGCTGGGGTTGATGGTTTCGTTGGAACCAGTCATTCCTCAGGCCGCCTTACGCAGGCGGCCGATCCAGTTATTTCTCATGATGCAATGGACCTAGAGTACAGGTTCACTGGACTCGAACGTGTCAGTGTTGGCGCCTCTAATTCACCACCTGCAATGGTGGTTGGACACAGAGAATCTCCTGTTGGGGGTTATGCTAACCCCTCCTCACCCTCAGGTAACTGTGTATACAGATGCCTCGATGGAGGCGTGGGGAGCTTGCCTGGAAGAATCCACGATATCAGGGCTTTGGAATCTGGACCAGTCAAAGAAACATATCAATCTACTGGAACTAAGAGCAGTAGTCCTGGGCCTGGAACATTTGTTACAGAAAGTTCAGGGCAAGATTGTTCTTATTCGTTCAGACAACTCAACAGTAGTGACTTACATAAACCGCCAGGGCGGAACGAAGTCGCCCAGTCTCTGTATGATGACATGGAAACTGTTTTGTTGGTGCCTGGATCACAGGATTACCTTGAAAGCAGTTCATATTCCGGGAAGGTTAAATCTGCTAGCAGACTCATTGAGCCGAAGGATGAGTGTTTTACCCACGGAATGGCAACTAAATCAATGTGTGGCGGATCGTCTGTTCGACCATTGGGGGAAACCCAACATCGATTTGTTCGCAATGAAGAGGAATGCGAAGATGACGACGTACGTCTCCGATTCCAGATCCAAGCGCTTTCGCAACAGATGCGTTAGCTATCAGCTGGGCAGGAATGTATGCATACGCATTCCCTCCAGCAATCCTGATTCCAAAAATTCTTCAGAAAATCAGACAGGAGGAGTGCCAAGTGCTTCTGATCGCCCCAGATTGGCCAAGCCGATCGTGGTATACGGATCTGCTGGACCTTCTGGTCTGCAATCCGGTTCCTCTGCCTCTGATGGACGACATATCTTCCAGGGCAAGGCCCTTCACAACAATCCGTCAATGTTCCAATTGACTGCGTGGATGTTGTCAAGGAATCTAGAATTAAGGAGGGCTTTTCTGAGCAAGCAGCCATGTTTATGGCCAAAGCCAGGAGGGGGTCAACCTCCAGAGCATATAATTATAAAATCAACAGATTTGCAGAGTGGTGCTGAAAAAGATGTATTGATCCAATGGATTCATCAATTCAGGTAGTAGCTGATTTCCTCTGTCACCTGTATGATGCCTATAGCCTCAAGCCTAACTCTATTGCTGGTTATAAGTCAGCTTTAATGACTGTTATCCCTTGCTTGGCGAATAGGGGAAGTGATGAAGTAAGTACATTAAATGTATTAATTAAAGGCATGGGCAATCTAAGACCAAGGAATCCCCCGGTGATTCCGTCTTGGAGTTTATCTCTAGTGCTTCAGGTACTAGGTGATAAGCCTTTTGAACCACTTAGTTCCATTTCTATGAAAATGTTAACTCTTAAAACTGTATTTTTGATTGCTGCGGCCTCGGCTAGGCGTAGGAGTGAAATTCATGCCTTATCAGCCGAGGACGACCGTTTTGTGGTTACAGGGGAAGGCCTTAAGCTTCTACCTAGGATTAATTTCTTGGCTAAAAATCAGTCGTTGAAATATCCAGGTCAACCTATTTTTTTGCCTGCTTTAACTAGATATGATCCTAATTCTAAAGCATGGTGTCCCGTCCGGGCGCTACTCCGGTACAAACAGCGTACTTCGGAGTGGCGGACCGACCAGTCAGCGTTTTGGTTGTCATATATTGAACCCCATGGCAGGGCGTCTAAGGACACCATTTCCAGGTGGATTGTAGAGTGTATCCAATTTTGTCATAAATCTGCCACCGGTAAGCAGGTTGACATGGCCAAGGCTCACAGTGTCCGCGGCGTAGTGACTTCCACTGCCCTATTTGATGGGGTCCCTGTGGATGATATTATGTTGGTTGCTCAGTGGCACTGTGAGTCCAGTTTTACAGACCATTATCTCCGTGACACCTCAAATCCTCTCGCCTTGTCGATTTTGAAAAAATAATTAAAGGTGTAGTTTTTTGATGAGGTTTCCTCATTGCTTATATATATATCACAATTAATTAATGGCAACAACCACTTTTTGGGACTGCATCAGTCCGCCACTGGGAAGATGATGTCAGCAGCCAAGTTCAACAAGGTCAGTCTGGTTCATGTGTTGTTCATTGTTGATTGTATTGTCACGTGACCCTTTGTTATTAATCTGGTGATGGTTTGTGTGTTTGTGTGGTTCATCATTGAGAGTATACGAAAATGGAGCCTTTTCGTCTCTGTCCTATAGTACATGGCACTGGTACGTAGAGAGCGTATGGGACATTGAGGTCATTCGAGTCGTCCTCCCAGGAAGGGGGGCGGGGGGTTCCGGGGGGGGGAGCGCATATGACATTCGGTCATCTCTCATCCATCCGTTTGTGTTAACCGAGGTTTTTGTCAATTCCTGACTGTGTTTTCACACAGTTTCAGAGGTTTAAGTGCCTTAAACGCGGAAAAGCGTATAGGGAAGAGCTAGTCTTTTGACCTCGCCTCCCTCCCGCCGAATTCCCTGTCGAATTCTGGCAATATCAAAGAGTGTTAGGGAGGTAAGTATACTCTTGAAGTGAAATAAACAAAATCAAGGATTTCTTTTTTCACGAGAGAGTTGATACTTACCTCCCTAATACGGACCCCGCCTCTCCACCCCACAGAGGCTCGGTCTTCAGGCTTTTACTAGTTGCATGTGTATCAGCCAATAAATTAGTCAGAGGAAGTGCTAGTCTGCGCATGCGCGGTGGTGGGGCTGGCATCCGCCGGACTGCACTCTGACTCCCTGCCCAGTAGGGGCACCTAACTGTTTTTATTCTGAGTGTTTATTGAGTGAAAGCCGATATTTAGCAATATCCAAGAGTGTTAGGGAGGTAAGTATCAACTCTCTCGTGAAAAAAGAAATCCTTGATTTCGTTTAATTTGTACATAGTATGATTTGTGTGTAAGTGTATTTGCAGTGGTTTTCTCTGTCAGTTTGTCTGTGTGCGTGCATGTGTATGCATGTGTGTGTGTGTGTCTGTGTGCATGCATGTGTATGCATGTGTGCGCATTCTTTCTGAGGGCCTCTGGAAGATCAGATTTTACTGACGACGTTGTTTACCCTCATTAATTAAAGATGATGATTATTATTATTATTATTATTATTATTATGATTATGATTATGATTATTATTATTATTATTATTATTATTATTGGTCAACAAAATCTCCTTTGCAGGGATGATGAGTTGCCAAACTGGCAGGATATCTCGGGTCGAGCGATCAAATTCCAGGGTCTGATTCTCCGATCACAGATAGTGACGCTTTTGAAGAAAAGTGTCTGGTTTCATGAAGCGATGATGGTAAGTATTGCAGTATAGTTTTAAAGAGGTACTGTCAATGACGATTACTTTACATGTTTGCAAATGTCTGCTTACTATCTCTGACTGATGCAAATGGTAGAAATTATCCAAAGATTATTGACAATTATTGAGTTATTGTATTGGATTTAGCAACTAACCGTTGATCAAGGTTTAGATTTCACTGAATCATGTTCAAGATTTGTCGATAAATTCAAACTGTCAGCTTTAGGTACATTCTATTTACAGGTGAAAAAAAGGCAATCTTTGGAAATTTACCACTAATGAATGGCTCGATTATGGAGCCAGTTATTCCAGTAGTAAAATTTCAAACATAATTTTCAGTTTTCTTTGAATTTATGGACATTCTTTAAGACGACTACAAAGTTTGTTTAACTTTTGCTACTCTGATGTCAAAATTTAAAATTTTTAAACCGAATTAAAAGCTGAACTGGTGTTAATTTTTCGACAAATTTGCTGGAAGTTGTTGTGGTCGTAGACAGCAACATCGTCCACCAAAATTGTTGGAAAATGTACACCAGTTTCACGGTAGAAGATAGAAATACAGATATCAGAACGGTAAGCATTAAATCATTAACGATTCATGCCATAAATATGATTGATTAGGAGACTGTCCAATTTCAGGGACCAAGGGAAAGTCATTTAAAAATTAAATGACTTATTTAATTTCAGAGATACATAGATTATAAGAATGAGTAAAACGCCAGATAAATTCTTTTCGTAATTCTAAATTTAAATTCTGTTATCATTGACAGTGCCCCTTTAACCCTGTCAATGACAAATCCCTGAAGAAGTAACTTCTTTACTATGTATAGCTAATGTTGATGAATATTTTGAAATTAATATGACTGCAATTAAGCAGCAATGGCTTCCAGCATATTAATTTCAAAAGATTGTTTTCCCTGAGATTGAGATGGAGGGAATTTATCAGTGAAAGGGATGAAAATATTTTGTGTTGCTTTTTTATTCTGCTTTATTTCCTGCTTAGTTTTCTGTTTGTTTTGTTTATTTGAGGAATTACTCATAATTGCTTACCTGAATCTATGACGTATTTAATCATTGCTATGGTTACAGTGTTTGAGACCCGTTGTTGTGTCAAACCATGTGTCATAATACAATATCCCATTTCATAATATTGTTCATTATCTTCATGACCTCTCAATACCCATAAGTAATTGTTTACATTTAGAGAAACGTCAACTTTGAGAATTAATTAATTAATTAATTACTGAATTAATTGCCCTATTAATTAATTAATTAGCAAAATGTCTCTTGCAGTTGTCTTGAGGATTGTTAATTTGCAGACTGAGAGAAGAATGTTTTTGAAATTTTTACACTAGAATGACTGGCTTGATAGCCGAACCAGTCATTCCAGTTAATGGTCAAATTTAATCAGGAAAATTTAAATATCTGCCTATTGAATGTCCATTTATAGGCCAAGAGAATACAATTTTTGAAAATTTAACACTTGAATGACTAGCACAGTTATCAAGCCTGTCATTCCGGTTGTGAATTTTCAGAAATTGTGTCCTCGTGACCTGTAAATGGACATTCTATTAGACCATAACAGAAGTCTGTTTTGGCCGTTTAGCTACTATTAAAGGGTTAACTTAATTTAATAAATATTCTGTTGAAAATTTTGAAACTGATTTGACTGAGATAGATAGCTAAATTAAATTTTTGTTTTTTATCTCTTCTGTGAATGGACATTTTTGTATGAGAAAATTAAAAATTATCTTGACCAAATTTGAGGGTTAATACAGTAGCTAGTGGTGTGTTTTGCAGAGTCTCTCGATTGTGCAAGAATATTATCTTAAAAGTTTGTGAAATGCTACAAGAATTTTAACATATGTACAGTAATGCCCAGAAATAACTTTAAATGTTTTCAAAACAAAATAAATACATACCGTTGAATATTTGGAAGATAATTAGATTGAAAGACATTGCTGCCTTAGGCAGCAATGTCTTCCAATCGAATTATCTTCAAAATATTCAACAGAACATTCCTTCCTAAATAACATGTTTATGTTTTTGTTTTGAAAACATTTTCACTTATTGTGTGCACTGAGCTGTACTGTATTAGAGTGTTCATGCATGATATTCTGAGTCTCAAAATGTGTTTCACAGTTATCTCCCTTATTGCTCTATCTGGTGATCTCGATTCTTGTTATTATCACATTAGTGGTCAAACCGGTCAATGCCTATGCTGTGGTATTCTTTGCAGGCCAAGAGAGGACTACTTTTGAAAATTTCACATGAAAATCATTGGCTCCATAACTGGGTCAGTAATTCTAGTGGTAAATTATCAAAAGTAGTCATCCTTTGGTCTGCAAATGGACATTCACTTAGACAAACTTTGGTCTGCAAATGGACGTTCACTTGGACAAACTTTGGTCTGCAAATGGACATTCACTTAGACAAACTTTGGTCTGCAAATGGACGTTCACTTGGACAAACTTTGGTCTGCAAATGGATGTTCACTTAGACAAACCTTGGTCTGCAAATGGACGTTCACTTAGACAAACTTTGGTCTGCAAATGGACGTTCACTTAGACAAACTTTGGTCTGCAAATGGACGTTCACTTGGACAAACTTTGGTCTGCAAATGGACGTTCACTTAGACAAACTTTGGTCTGCAAATGGACGTTCACTTAGACAAACTTTGGTCTGCAAATGGACGTTCACTTAGACAAACTTTGGTCTGCAAATGGACGTTCACTTAGACAAACTTTGGTCTGCAAATGGACGTTCACTTAGACAAACTTTGGTCTGCAAATGGACGTTCACTTAGACAAACTTTGGTCTGCAAATGGACGTTCACTTAGACAAACTTTGGTCTGCAAATGGACGTTCACTTAGACAAACTTTGGTCTGCAAATGGATGTTCACTTGGACAAACTTTGGTCTGCAAATGGACGTTCACTTGGACAAACTTTGGTCTGCAAATGGACGTTCACTTAGACAAACTTTGGTCTGCAAATGGACGTTCACTTAGACAAACTTTGGTCTGCAAATGGACGTTCACTTAGACAAACTTTGGTCTGCAAATGGACGTTCACTTAGACAAACTTTGGTCTGCAAATGGACGTTCACTTGGACAAACTTTGGTCTGCAAATGGACGTTCACTTAGACAAACTTTGGTCTGCAAATGGATGTTCACTTAGACAAACTTTGGTCTGCAAATGGACGTTCACTTAGACAAACTTTGGTCTGCAAATGGACGTTCACTTAGACAAACTTTTGTCTGCAAATGGACGTTCACTTAGACAAACTTTGGTCTGCAAATGGACGTTCACTTGGACAAACTTTGATTTTCTTGACCAGTCTTGACCATTAAACCTTTAATGGTCATGATTGGTCAAGAAGAAATAAGATTTTTTGCTTAGTCAATGTCCATTTACATAGCAGGTCATCAAGCCTATCATCTCGGCAGGAAATAAATAAATATGCTGATCTTGACCTGTAAATCATAATGGACATTGTCCAAGACCACTGCATAGAAGGGTTGTGACCGATTTGACTGTTGAATGGTAACATTGTTGACAGGATTTTCTAACTTTTCTGAAGGGAATAGCTATCTGTTTACTGCGTGCGAAAATATATATGTGTCATTAACCCTTTAACACTCATATCAGCCAAAAACAGCCTCCGCAGTAGTCTTGAGAAATGTCAATTTGCAGACAAGAGAAGACAATTTTTGAAGATTTACAACTGGAATGACTGGTCCGATAACTGAGCCAGTCATTCCAGTGGTAAATTTTCAAAGATAATCTTCTCTTGGTCTGCAAATTGACATTTTCTTTTAAGAAAATTGATATTAAATGGTTAAATTTATCTAATTCACAATCGAGGAGTTAATTCACACACGAATATCAAGCACACACACATGCATGCACGGCCTCATGCATGAATTCGTACACAGTCATATGAATGCATGCACATGCACGCACACATGCACATACGCACTCACTCATGCGCACACGTATGCACACTCTCTGCATATGGATATGCTTAGTATGTATTCTTTCATCGTAGTATTATAATTTTATGGCATTAATCTCGTGTAAAGTTACCTATATATTTGTCAAATTATTGTGGATGGCTTGACATAGCTATCCAATTGAGGAATCCAGTTTCACAGTCAATCATATGATGTCATAATCAAATATGTCACATGTAGGCTGACGCCATAATCAACTGTCATGAATGACGTGATATAGTCTGTCACAAATGCTTAATAGTCCGACAAGTTGTATGAATTGTATGTCTTGACTATTTAATAAACATTCGCTTGAATATTTTGAAACTAATGTGACTGAGGTCACAAGGTCAAAGGTCAAGGTAACTGTGGCAAAAAGGAGACAGGCGATACCTTTAATTCCATAGAATTCTTGTTTAAACCAGAGCTAGTGCTCAAAGGCCATAACCGTTCTACAGTGTCATCAACTGCCTGCCTGCCTGGCTGCCTGCCTGCCCGCATGCATGCCTGCCTGCCTGCCTGCCTGTCTGTTTGTGTGTCTGTACAATGTTAGTATCGCTGGCACATATGTGGTTACTAATTGACAGATTGAGACCAAACCTGTCTATATGTTTCTATTGGTACCGAATATCTGCATTATGAAGTTTATTCAATATCACGTACCCACAATTATGGCCCTTGGAAATTTCTAACGATATATTTCACCATTTTATGCGTTGATAAGTTTCCAGCTTGGTATGGTAGCGCTAACTTGGGTCACTGTCTTTGCAACTTGAGAATATAGGTCAACGGTTAATTTTCTGATTCTGGCCAATAGCAACGTCCTTACCCATAGACATTCTGACCTTTTTATCCAAGTAAAATGATGGCTGGAGTCTGATATAGACAGGTTAGGAAATCAATTTAACCCTTTAATGCTCAAATTTAATCAGGAAAATTTAAATATCTGCCAAGAGAATACAATTTTTGAAAATTTAACACTTGAATGACTAGCTCAGTTATCAAGCCAGTCATTCCGGTTGTGAATTTTCAAAAATTGTATCCTCTTGACCTGTAAATGGACATTCCATTAGACCATAACAGAAGTCCGTTTTGGCCGTTTAGCGACCATTAAAGGGTTAACATTTTTTTAAAACTCATTTATAATTTAATAAATATTCTGTTGAAAATTTTGAAACTGATTTGATTGAGATAGATAGCTACAGCGACCAGTCAAATTATTTTTTAAATATTCTACAGTGTACCTGACGAGTGTATACTTACCTTGAAATTAACATTCTGGAGATCTAGGGTTCAAGGTGTTATGCTTGAAAATTGCCAATAACTTTGTGTGTCATTATAAAGTTATAAACTTTTAAAACATTCTCAGAAAGTAAAAACTGAACGTACATTTTTCAATAAAGAAGGCACCAAGGCAGATAACTCCTATGATTTATAAAGGAGGAGGCCACATGAGGAAAATGGTATTTTTGAAAGCACTCCCTGATAACAGTACCAGCCCCAGTAAGCCATGATTGGCATTACTCTTTAGTGAACAAATCATATCGGTGAAAATGTTTCCATGAATACTCTTACCCTTATCATTTCATACAAATTGATTCTGTAAAGCAGCTTATCTCCCTTGTTCTAAGACGAGTTAAGTGTGAAAAATGATTGAGACAACAGAGCCAGTCATTTCAGTCGTAAACCTTAAAAAATAGTACTCTCTTGACCTGTAAATGGACAATTCCTAAGCACAAATTTTAATTCTCTGGACAAATGTTGCATGTCCATAAAAGGTTTATTATTTGCCTGCACATTGAAATATACGGTCAAACCTGCTCAAGAGACCACCTGAGTTTTGGCACTGATGATGATGGTTCTATAAGACAGGTGACAGATAACCACCTCTCTTAAATGACCACCCTCTCATGGCCCCTAAAACCGCATACCCTATCATGAGCCACTATAGTAAGAGACAACTGGATCTTTACTGACCACTTATTCATGGTTCATTGAGGTGGTCACATTAAACAGGTTTGACTGTATTATGATGTCGTTCAGGTAATTGTCATTTCTGTAGCTAATGTTTTTATTTTTGTTTTGTTGTTGATTTAGTTAACCCTTTAATGCTCAAATTTTTTCAAGAAAATTTCAATTTTATTATGGAAAATGTTCATTTGCTGTCTAAGAGATGATTATTTTAAAATTTACCACTGGAATGACTGGCTCGGTTATCGAGCCAGTCATTCTAGTGGTAAATTTTCAAAAATAGACTCTTGTTCTACAAATGAAGATTTCTAATTTTACAAATGGCGAATCAATGTTTTACGAACTTGAATGTTAAAGGATTAATGTTAGTGGGTTTGTGTTTCTATTAACCATAATAACTTAGTATTCAACACTACTAACTTGATTCAATGTATTTACTACAATATAACAAATATTCTCTTGGGTATTCTGAGAGTAATTTGACTTGAAAGCATTGCACCAGCGGCGCCCAGTCAAATTACTTTCAAAATATTCAATTACTTTTATGTATTGAATGAGGAGGAGGCGAAAGCGGAAGAAGGACATAACTTGTTTAGTCGAAGACACCCAGCATTAAAGTTATGTGTTTCGCAGATCTCAAGGTAGTTCTTAGGACAGATGGGCTGGTTGATAAGTGGGTGTATAGTTCACTTTACACTTTAATACTCATATCAGTCAAAAATGGCTTCTGCAGTAGACTTGAGAAATGTCCATTTGCAGATCGAGGGAAGACTATTTTTGAAAATTTACCACTAGAATGACTGGCTCAATAACCGAGCCAGTCATTCCAGTGATCAATTTTCAAAAATAGTCTTCTCTTGGTCTGCAAATGGACATTTTCTATGAGAAAATTTAAATTTTCTTGAAGAAATTCAAGGGTTAAAGGGTTAATTTTCTGCCATATATCATAGCGAGGCTGGGTGTGGTTCTCACCCTCTCAGAAATTATGTAGCAACAAACAAGACCTCTTAAACTGTATATTCTATATCAACATTTCAAAATCATTGAATAGAAGACAGAAACTCATTCTTTCATAGGTTCTGAGCTTGAGATACTAGGATTATGATATTGGATTAGTTTTAACCGTTTTAATGCTGAATTTTTTTAGTTCATATTTTTCAGTTCATCTAGCATAGTAACTGATGATATTCATTTTGTAAATGATGATGTTATAAGTTGTTAATGTCTAGGACACCAGCAACTTCAACTGTACTCTTTTCAATACGAAAATCAGTTTTAGCTGTATCAATAATAGATGCATATAAAAGCCTCACATTTGACATCAACACTATAATGGTTAATTTGACAAATCCTTAAACAATCCAGTATACAATATGGGGTCTCTTATTAATCACATTCAGTCTAGCACTTTGACTTTGAAATATTTATACATGTATAATCCCTATATCGACTTAATAATGAAAGAAATTGTTTTGACAGCATATAGCTACTGTTCAAAACCTCAGAAATTAAATACAGTTCAACCTGCTTGAGCGACCACCTGCCTTTGGGCCAATAGCAGGGATGTTCCTTAAGACAGTGGTCTTTTGACCACCTGTATTAAAGAACCCCAATCTCCTGGCTCCAAGGGAAACATTCTTATAGCAGGTCACTTTTTTTAAAGGCACTCTGTCTAATTATGTATGATTACTGTAGTAGAAAGATCCTACAGCTACAATCAGTCCTTCTCTTTTGCCGACTGTGTTTTGTCCTCAGCCGAAATCCTTAGCTTCCTCAGGTCCATTCTTGATTTCAGTGTATCCTGCCTTTTTTAGGTCACCTCATAGCACACTTAGCAGATTTATGCAATGACATCCTCTCCAGGCTTTGTATTTGTTGACTCCCAGTAGGGCGAATTCCAAGACTGTTCTGTCATGTCTTCTGGCATCCTTAGCACATGGCCAAACATGGACCATCTTTGCGGGGTGACTTTTACAGACAGCAATGATGTATTGCACATCTTGTATAGTGCATCATTGGAAATTATGCTGTCTGGCCATTAGTGTCCAGTGATGGTGAGTAGGTGTTTGCAGTGGCTGGCATCAAGTTTGTCTAGAGCTGCTTTTGGAGCTGTCCAGCTGTTGCGGTTATACAGCGTCAAGGATACGCGGGTTACATTGTATAAACATAGTCTTTTTGTCAAGGGCATCTTTGATCTACGAAACTATAGTTTCCAGAAGGACTGAAAATCTATGTTCCACATGACGCAACGTGCAGCAATGTCAGCAGTACTGCAAAGCAGTGAGCCCAGAATTTTACTTTTCCTCCATGGTTCACCGCCACAATGGGATCGTGATTTTACTTTAGTTTCATGATTTTGGAGATAGGTATATGTGGGTGAACTCTGTTTTGGATTCATTGATTAAGAGATTCTCACTTTTTAGTTTGCCTGGAGCTATAGGGAGAAGTTCATCAAGGGGTTTCTTTTGCTTGTCTGTTAAGTCGACATATTCCATCTGTAGCGGCATACCAAGGATGGATGCTGGGGGTTTGGCCTTGTTGAATTTTCCTGCACAGATTTAAATCCAGCAGCAGGGTAACAGTTGAAAAGCACAGGTGATAGACCATCTCCCTGTTGGGAACTGATTGATGTCTCAAACTCTACCGACTTCCCTGACTTGACTTGTGGTCTCAGCTTGGTGTCTGCAAGTAGTAGTCTCACTAGTCGAAGCTCATCTTCATTGCAACTGGCCTGGCGTAGTACATCTAGGATCTTTGAGTATTTAATTGTGTCGAAGGCTCATGACATGTCAGTGCCCATTTTGTGGAAATCCCAGGGCTTGGACATGACTACCGACACAAGCATGCGTTGAACCCATACAATGTCTGCGCAGCTGCATATCACCTTTGAAGCCACTTTGACATAATCCAGTGAAGTCATCGATCTTGTGTCGGATACGGCATAGAGTAACAGTGGTTAGAATTTTCCATATGCTGTTGAGGAGCACAATGGGGCGGCAGATTGGCTGGGGCCCAGGTGGCTTCTTGGGCTTGGGTAGCGTGATAAGGTGCCCTGGCCTACAGCATTGATGGGTAGGTGGTGCATAAAAGCTGAATTGATTAGGTGCGTGATCAGTTTTGAGATAATGTCACTTGCATATTTGAATAGTTCATTGCTCATGCTATCAGGTCCACATACACGTTCGTTTTTCATGGCTTTAAATGCCTTCTCAACTTCTGCTGTTTTAATTGGTGTCAGTAATGGCCTGGGGTCTCCTGAGAATGGGTGCAAGGGCTCTTGATTGTGGTCAGTGAACTGTTCCTTGAACCATTTTCAAATTTTCTCGGCTTTGCCCTGGTCAGTCCCGATAAAAGTGGTCCCTCAAGACAGGTTATATGTATGTAATTTCGATTGTGATACATGTATAGCAGAGCTATGAATAGAAGCATATATCAGAACAGGAAAAAAGGTGTAATGTATATCAGTGCAATATATACTAGTGCAGTACATAGCAGTTTAGTGCAAAGTATGGCCAGGCGGCCGCCGTCCTGTGCCTGTCCCACTGGCACTTCTATGGGGCTCCCCACAAACATTTACTGGCTGGATCGGCCAACTGCCTCATTGGAGACATGCGAGTCTGGAGCTCTAATCGGATTACCAAGTCGCTCTTGGTAGGGGGTGCGCCAGTTTCTTCCTCGCTGTCGTTCAGCATTACTGGGTCGGAGATGGGAGTCACCATCATCATGGTGGCGGTGATGCTTTGTCTTGTTGATTGGTAGCGGGCGCTTCTCAGGGAGTCAGGCAATCAAGGTGTCCTCTCAAGTCGGCGGATCCTTCTCGTGAGGGTGGGCAAATGGGAGGTGAGTGAGGGTGTGTGCGAGTGTGCGATGCCAGGCATTCTTCTGATTCTTCTGATTTCGGAAGCACATCGGAAAGCGCCGCAGGTGGCTCTTTTACTGCAAGTGGTTTTCAACCATTCCCACCTGTGTCTGAGCGTAGCTCTTTAGGCGATTCTCTCTCGGGACGCTAGTGTGACAAAGGTGGGGAG
The DNA here is from genome assembly GCA_034401795.1 of Chaetoderma sp. LZ-2023a. Classification (NCBI taxonomy): domain Eukaryota; kingdom Metazoa; phylum Mollusca; class Caudofoveata; order Chaetodermatida; family Chaetodermatidae; genus Chaetoderma; species Chaetoderma sp. LZ-2023a. Next base: position 178,730,335 of record CM067359.1, read on the forward strand.
AGAGAGAGAGAGAGAGAAGTTGCAGAGAGGCGGCTCTAAACCTGGTTCTATTTAATGACTCCATGCACAGTATTTTCCGTCGGCCGAAAAGTGTGCAGATGGGGCAGCGATAGGAGCAATTCATGTCCTCGTTGAGGAGCAATTCACATCCTCGTCATCTGGCTATAACATCATCCTAACTCTGGCTCGTCGCTCAAGAGGCAGGAGGACCTGTTGGGTGGTGAGTGTCTGTCTCTTGGGAGCAAATTCTGACTTGGGGTCTGGGAGCGGGCTCAGGAGAGTGGGGAGAGAGTGGAAATTATCCCTGTGGTCATTACGTCGCTAAGGGTCGCTTATTGTCTGATCGGTCCATGAGGTGTTAATAGGTCATTATAGAGTCGTTGGTACTGGTACTTTTTATACCCCACCAAAAGATTTGGTGGGGTATTATGTAATGGCGCCGTCCATCCGGGTAGGCGTTCAGGCGGCAGAATGGTTTCTGGATGACAACACTGTTACTGTTTGTCGGATCACATTGAAACTTCATAAGGTGGTTGGATTAGGTCTTGGGAAGAAACTAGGGCTGGGCACGTGTACACGTTCAGGTGTACATGGCTACAAAACTCGTAAACGTGTACACGTGAATTTTGTTAAAATATACATATTTATGTGAAATATGTAAGATAGCCCTCAGAGAAGAGGATATTTTTTGACAAATTAATTCTCCGTATTTACCGCCACGCTCTCTATCTGTCAAGTCTATCCGATTTCAGAATTAACCCTTTAACCTCCAAGTCTGCCAAAACACGGCTCCTACAGTGGTCTTGAGAAATGTCAATTTGCAGACGAAGAGGAGACAGATTTTGTTTTTAAATATTACAACTGCCAGTCATTACTATGATAAATTTTCAAAAACTATCATCTCTTGGTCTGCTCATGGGGATTTTTATGAGAAAATTTAAATTTTCTTGAACAGCTTAGGAGAGTCAATGGGATTAACTAATTATCCGTGCCGAGCATGGACGTCAGCACACCGGTATTCCTTTGAATAACCACCACCCCTTGCGAGAACACATAGGTGTGAATTACTGTTGAGTGCTCAAGCGTGGTCTTATCAACCCAGATTATCACTATGAATGCTGCGGTGTGTGGTACTTATTTAAGCTCATAGTGGCCAGAGCGCCGCCAGCCTTTGGTCAACTCATAAATGGTCAAGCTGGCCGAAACAGTCTGTATAGTAGTCTTGAGGAATATGTCATTATTGAATGTATTTGCATGTTGAGAGACAATATTTTTGTAAATTTATTGCTGCAATGACTAGTGGTAAATTATGGACATTCAGTAATGACAAATTTCAATTTTTCTTAGCCAATCTTGACTATGAACTATCACTGTTGCTTGATATTGATCTGTCCCAGATAGGGGTCAAATTGGAATTTTGTAGAATAGTCAATAAACAGGTTGCGCAATCTTGTGTCAAATTAACCCTAATATGGTGTTTTGAGTGCTTTGAGGCACTGTTGACACAAGGGGCGGGGGGAGGGGGGAGGGGGTTGTGTGTTAATAAATCGTTATTTTATTTTCCAATCCTACTATATTCCACCCCTCTACAGCATATTATTACTACATTTTTGCAACAGAATGACAAATACGTGTACATGTTTGTGAAAACTGATGTGTACACGTGTACTGGCATTGCTCCAAATGCACACCCCTAGAAGAAACCTATCGAAATCGACGATGATCCAAAATCAAAGATGGCCACCAGCCACTGGCAGACATCTTAAAAATTGGTGTCCGGGTGATATCTCTGTTACCATTTATCAGATCCCTTTGAAACTTCATAGGGTGGTTGGACTACGTGTGGAGAAGAAACCTATCAAAACTGACATTGATGCAAAATTCAAGATGGCCGCCAGCCACCATCTTGAAAATTTGTTTCCGGATGATAATTAGCTCTGTTCCCGTTTATCGGATCATTTTGAAACTTCATAGGGTGGTTGGACTAGGTCTGGAGAAGAAACCTATCGAAATCGGTGGTGATCCGAAATCCAAGATGGCCACCAGCCACCATCTTGAAAATTGGTTTCCGGATGATAACTCCGTTACCGTTTATCGGATGACCTTGAAACTTCATAGACTGGTTGGACTTTGGTCTGGGGAAGAAACCTATCAAACTCGACAATGATCCGAAATCCAAGATGGCCACCAGCTGCCAGCCACCAGCAGCCATCTTGAAAAGAAAAGAGTCACTGGTCGACTGAGACGATCATGACACAGTGAATTCCAATTAGGGTCTCGCTGACGGCACGCTAGTGGCTGCTGCGATGTTTTGAGGGGCAATGTCCTCTCTAGCAGGGCAGAAAAAGGAATGATAAAGAGGAGGCAAGGTGTCATAGGACCTGGTGACAGCTAAAGCGCATGAAGTGGCATGGTGCCTGGCAGGAATACGTCTGCAGGAAGCAGTCGCAGCAGCGCGAATCGACTGCGTTGTTGACATCGTTCGCAGCGGGAACGGGGATACGGCACTTCGAAGATGGCACAGAAAAAGGTGAGCTGAGTGACGCAGAGAACTGGAGGCTCAGCTTTCCTTAACCTAAGACTACTGGCTACTCAAATAGCTGCTCTCTTAGGCCTGCTAGGATAAGCTCGGATCGTGGTTCGTGGTGTCCAAGACACACACCGATCATCGCTGTCCTGGGCAGAAGCTATCACGGATAAGGCGATTAAAAAGGCTGCTGGCAACTTGATTTAGGGAGGTTCCAAGTGAAGTGCGGTTGGCCTAACTTTCAAACGGGAGGAGTGCATTTTTGGCAGAAAGACGCGTCTTCAATCACAGCACTTGTATTTATTGATGCTTGTGCATAGCTAAGGCGGACGTCCCGGTAACTCTCTGAAATGCGACACCGCTAGTGATGCTAATATATGTCTTCACATCGAGCGGAGCACAAGATCGTCATCCGAATTAGGTGGCTAATATGGGCGATCTCCTCAAAGTAGAAATTGGTAGCAGATAAAGGAGAATTAAGAAGTTTTTTTAGCTTCGCTCGATGTTAAGTATCGGGCGGAAAATATCAACTGCATTAAATCTGTAAGGAAGTGTGAAAGTTGTAGAGGTTAATGCATTTAAGATTAAACACCCTATACACAAGAGAAGTCCAACACATGAGGTCTAGGTTCTTCAATGGCGAACATTACTGGCTTAAAACCAGCCTCAGTAGGTATGTTCCCAAGCCATAACGTCGCGTGGTGACTTAGTCCTCGGTGGCTGGCAATCACAATGCCAAGAAGATGACCGTAGAAATTTGGGCGGAAAAAGTTTGTAAGTTTCTGCTGGACAGACGTAGAAGAACAGTTCACAGACGCATACATGATGCATCCGAGCAGGAGTGAGTGTTAGACAAGTTTCAACGTGTTCCCGGAGCATTGGAGGTGGGGGTGGGGGTGGGGGTGGGGTGGGGGAAGCACTGAATAAGTTTAGAATGCAGGAGTGTTCTCTATTAATTTGGGCGGCAAAGTGCCGTTCCGCAGGATGTCACATTTCAGGTACTTCAGACAGATGCGCAGTTGAGAACACAAAGGCTGGAGCAGACGTCTTCAGTCAGAGATGAGTACCGAGGTCAGCGAGTACATTAGTTTCTTCCACAGCAGGCAAGCAGTACACAGTGTCCAAGTGCGGTCATAAAGTTCCATGGAAGTAAGCGTATACAGGTCTGTGTATGAGGGTTATACAGGTTATTTTTCAATCCGCAGAGGTGGGAACATGAAGTTTCCATGCACAAGAGACCAAGCGGTTCAAAGAGAGCGCCAAATGTTCTCGGGAGAGAAGGCGGACAATTTAGGTTGTTAATTTGGCCACTTTTCCGAGCAGCCATAAAAAACTGACAAAGAACAACAGTGCTGATGGTTATGTACTTGTCGCACAATGTGGGTGGTTAAATAGGAAAGTTCTGTTGATGTGGTGTCACTGGCAGTACCGCAGTGGAGCAGGTAGGAGCAGAAAGACTGTCGGCTGGAACAGATGGCGAACAGCCCTGTCAGTGAAGTCGGCGGAAAAATCTTTGTGTCATCTGAGCAGAATCAGCAGCTTTTATACTGGCTGGCTTTGCATCTCATTATCTTTCGTCGAATGTCTAGCATCTTAGAAACACCCTTATCCGATCAGGGGTGGTCAACGTGAGAGCGAGAGCTCTAGCAGCATCTGAGTGAGAGAGGCTAGCCAAGCGATGTTGTGTCCGAGTTCTCATTTCTTTGAGGGTTCAACTACGCTTAGGGCCAGTTTTCTTGGTTGTCGTTTCCAAAATAAATTTTCTTTGTGACATGCATTCACAGCAGAGATTTTGGCCACAGTGGCGTAGTGTTATTATTTTTAAAGTGGACTAAATATTTGTGAATATCTGACAGGTGAGGTTCAGGGAAGGGTGTGTGTGAAAATTTTCAAATCTATAGGCTTTCAAGGAGTATATGTATGCTTGGAGGAAACTATTCAGTTGATTGTGTAATTATTAAATCTTTACAAAGCGTTACTCTCCGCATGACGATCTGAGATAATATATATTTACACTCGTCCCTACCAAATGTATAAACTCTCGGCATCACTCAGCCTACTCACATGCTTACCTTTAGGCATATTGATCAATAGAACAGAGGATGCCATCAAATCTTTTGGATCCGGTTACAGATTCCAACCTAACTTACATGTCACCATGGTCAGTGCTTTTATAACCATGGATTCAAACTGTGATGCTTATAAAACAAGGTCTGAGTCTGGTTCACCATGGTAGTTCAAAAGGCCAAAGACCCAATGAAATATTAATATGGAAACCTATGATAGTGTGTCATGTGCACTTTCTGTGTCATCATCTTATGCTATTATTTACAACCAATAAATCTGCAAATCCTGGGTTTGAAAATTAGAAAAATATAGTGTGTCCCCAGGGACAAGAATGCAATTTAAATTAGGTTGCCCGACGACTTCCAGATTGCCCCATTTCTGTAAGTTTAATTCCGTTGAAGCTATGCATTGTTGTAAGCTATACAGGCGACACAATCCATGTAAATACCAACTCGACCTGTTGGACTATTAACCCTTACCATTCTGATGTCAATATTCTATCTTTTACTGTGTTAATTGCAACGAAACGGGTGAACATTTTTCAACAATTTTGGTGGACGCTGTTGTTGTCATCGACAGCACCATCTTCCACCAAATTTGTTGAAAAAATGTACAGCTGTTCATCTTTTAATTTACTTTGAAAATGTGAAATTCTGACATCAGTGTGGTAATGGTTAACAGACTAAATAAATACTCCCCATGAGTACTTATACAGGCCCTGAAAATAACAAATTATCTAGGTTGACCCCCAGGGCAACCAGTGTTTTAAAAGTTGGTTGCCCTGTAGTAAAAATGATTTGGCCCAAACCGCAGGAACGTGCAAGTTTCGTGGCCTGCAAATACAACTAATGTCAAGTGAATCCAAACCATTCCAGTTTACCCATCAATCATATGACATCATAATCAATTACGTGACATGTAAGATGATGTCATAATTAATTACAACATGAATGATGGAGCTAGGTTCATCACAAACCCTTAATTGATGACGGACTACACCTTGTTATATGAATTGTATGTCTTTACTATTTTATAAGCATCTGGTGAATATGTTGAAACATGTTTGACTGGGCGCTGTTTTTGCCGTAGGTAAAATATTCAACAGCTTACCTGTATAGTTTTCTGAAACTTGAGGTTCACACAGTGCAGGGATCAATCGATCCCAAAACAGGCGAAGTGTGGGTGGAGCTTAGTTAAAGATGTGTGGGGGCATAGCTAAAACTGTATTCCTCCATTGTCTACGAGTTTTCTATCCTTAGAACATTGCCTCCTTACATCATGATAAATACATGTGCTTGTCGGAATGCGTCATCTATTCACACTAAGTATTCATGACAATATGTCTCTCAGGAAGCTATGGATGTATTATTATTCAATAATATCAAGAAAATTGATGCACATTCTCTGAAAATCCGCTTCCTTCCAAGCTTCCTTCTGCTGATATAATTTAAGCTGTTGATGACAGTGTTTGAAGTGATTGATTGAATACTTGCTTTTGTGACATAACTTTCTGATAATATTCTGAAATAAATTGATTGTGTTACTGGTGAAAATGAGTGAGGATGAATTAAACTGACACTCAGATCTCAACTGTAGCCATGGATACTATTATGACATTCAAGTCCCGCCCAGTTTGACACCTTTGGTAGGCATTTGTTAGCGATTTTAACACTTCAATCAGGTTGACCAAAAAGACTTGCAGTCGTCTTGAGAAATGTCCATTTTGCAGAACAAAGAAGAGTATTTTGTAAATTATTTAAAAAATAATCTCTTGGTCTGTAATTTAACATTGTCATATTTGACCATTATATGGTTAACCCTTTAGTGGTCAAGATTTGTCAAGAAAATTTGAATTTTAACTTACTGAATATCCTTTTACCGGCCAAAAGAAGACTATTTTTGATAATTTACCACTGTACTGACTGGCTCGATTATAGAGCCAGTCATTACAGTGGTAAATTTTCACAAATAATCTGCTCTTGTCCTGTAAATGAACCTTAATCCTTAAGAGCAGTGCAGATGCCGGTTTCTGCCGGCTTGGCCATTAAATGGTTAATAAAACAGTGACCTTGAAGGGGCACATGTACAGAATTTACAATTAAACTTCCAATTTGTATTAAAGTTATCCTGAGGCAATAAGACTAGAGCCGGACGGAGATAAAATAAATAAAATCTCAAACATATTCCAAGTGTATCAGCTGTATGTTTATTTTCATTAAAATAGTAATAATAATAATAATACCCAGAAGCTGTACAGTTTATACATCAAGATTTTGCCAAGATGTAGTGTTTACTTCCACCATGTGCTATCTTGCTAATAATAATCATAACAAAAATCGTATTACTCTTTAGTTTGGGAAATGTTATAATTTGTAATGATTTTGTACAGTTTACCTGTCTCTCTGCCGCAAACTACCAGGCAATATGCTCAATGTGCAACAACTCTAGACATGCTTAATATTTTGAAAATAATTTGACTGAAAGTTGTTAGTGGCTTTGCCACCAACAACTTTCAGTCAAATTATTTTCAAAATATTCAGTATATCCAGACATAAACTGCATGGAAAATCTAGTTTATAGAAATTAAGCACAAGACAGTTTAATAAGATTCATTTGGAATTGTCTAGAGAATTATCATTATTAATGAAGATTCATTGCATAAGCACTCACCTGTATACACACCTGTATTATGTATACAGATACAATAAAGGTTTTAGCAGGTATGTCATAATTACAAGTATTTCATTAACCCTTAAACGCTCACGTACCAGAATCAACACATTCTTTATGACATCAGCAATATTCTGTTTACTATTTTGAAACTAATTTGACTGAGATCTGGGAGCGGTTACTGTCGTAGGCATCGACAGCTCCCAGATTCCAGTCAAATTAGTTTCAAAATATTCACCCAACTACCTGTATAATCTTTCTTGAAATTGAGATATTGGCATTTAAAGGGTTAAATGGTTAGTTGGATTGAGGTGAAGACTTTGTTTGTATTAGACATATATCCCTCTCTTTACAAGCCCACACACTCATTACACACCCACACACTCATTACCCCAGGATATAAACTCACAGTATGAGCAATTCAAGCATGGTGCCTGTACACTGAGATATCAGTACTGGTAAGTATAGGCTGGTCACCTGGAAGGCAACTTAACCTATACTGACCTTGGTCATTTTAACTGATAGGATAATAAGAGCCAAAGATAGTACCTTTCAAGTGTAATGTTAATTTTTACAAAATGTCACAGGTAAATGTGACCTGATAATGCACACACATATGTTGATATGTGAAAGTTTGTCATAGTTATTTCACTGTCTCGCTGCTGCAAGCCACCAGACAACTTTCACTCAAACTGCTTTCAAAATATTTAGCAGATCCAGAGATATAAGCCCTGGAATATGCCGTCTGCAAAAACTCTGTAGAATCTTTGAATTCTGTTACCCCTGGTAGCAGACAACTCGGAGCTAACATAGCTTTGGGTTTCACAAATATGAAAGTTGTTATAAAGTGTGCCTTAACCCAATGTAAATGGCTATAGAAGATAAACCGCAATGTCCATATTTTAAAAAAATAATTCTATTTGCTTTGGCTAATTAAAAACAATTTCTACAAACATAATTTTACAAGAAATTTTGTTCGCAAGCTAAAAAAGTGAACAAAAATTTGAAAATTAAATATGAAATAAATTAGATGCTGCTAATGCAGCTAGCATTATGGCATGTTAACCCTGTCACAGATGAACTCCCCATATCTTATTTCCGAGATAAACCTACAGGAAAACTGGTGAATATTTTAGGCAGCAATGACTACCAGGCAAATTAATTTCAAAATATTCAACAGAATTAGTTTGATAGCGTAAAGAATGTACTTTTTCAGGGATTTGTAGGTGAAATGGCTAACCAGTAAAGTACCCCAATGAATTTTCAGATTAAACAATACCATTCCTATCTGTTACTGTCCTTTGTCGTTTAAATGTTCTCATAAATTAAAGGTGCGTATTCACACCAGAATCCTTAAAAATACAATTGTTAAGATGATATACTTTTAGAGCCTCTAAACTGCTGGCATAGTTGTAATGAAACGAAATAAATCTCAACATGTTATAATTTCATTCCAAATAAATTAACGTGTTTGTTTAGTTGTAAATTTGAATTAGGGTCTCATGTCTCCAATTCAATTTCACAACTCAAAAGTTTCTATTAATTTATACTGAATGAAATCGTCATATGTTAAAATCTATTTCTTTTCATTACACATTGGGACACAATTTAAGTAGCTAAAAATATAGCGATTTAACAATCTTTATTTTCCAGTATTCTGGTGTGTATATGCACATTAAAAAATATTACATGCTTTTCTTAATTTACAAGAACTTTAAGCCTACATACAATTTCATATGTATTCTTAGTTTATATGATTAACGCTATTTGCGACAATGACCAAAACTATTGAGAGATTAGTCAGTAATTTTCATGGAATAATGATTACAAAAAGTGGTATTGAAACAATAATTATCACAACCCTTTTGTAGCAAGTGGTCAGGCGCTTGCAGTTGTCTGGACAGCTTCGTTTAGATGCTGGTGAAGATCTCAACGTTTACGATGATTAATACCCGCTTCTTTGTCACAGTGACCACAATGGAATATTCGGCAATTCCGTTTTAACAGTAAATTAGCCTTATTGGTTTTAAATATTGGAAATGAGACCGTCCAAACAACAGCAAAGGATCAATTGAAAATTAAACATACACTGATCTTCTTGTAGATGTGCGTGTATCGACTATTGTCATTATATATTATATAAAAGTTGAGAAGTATGGTTGTATCATTACACGCCATGTCTCCTCATCTGCTCTAAGGCGCACGACATGGGAGTCTGTGAAAAGAGAAAACACGAACAATATTAATAGTTATTAGACAAAAGGTATTCACTTCATCATCTAGCTGAGTGGCCCTAAATTTGGTCCCTGTATGACACGTCCACACCAGACGAGTTGTCTTCATTATTGCACTAACCAATTCCTGTCATATTTTATAGCAATGATATGTATGTAGGCCACATCAGATTACTTTGTGCAATAGCTTTCGGTAGAAAATCACTTTCCAAATGTTTAACCATGATCATGACATCATGGTCTCAGTCGTCAGCTCATAATGCATGGCGCAAGAGGCTAAAGTCACATGTTTAGTTTTTATACCATTCAATTGACAATGCGCTAGGCTTGAACGATTACGTGATTAAATTGAAAATCGCGATTGTTTTAAATCGTGAATTTATATGATTAAAAATTAAATAATCGAATAATCGTGAATATTTTCTATTGCATAAAATATTTCCAAAACTAACTTTCAATTACTTTTTAATGCGATCGGTCATTAAAAATGACATTTTGCTTAGTGAATGTATGCCCATTTGCAGAGCAAGAGAAGACTATTTTTGAAAATGTATTACTGGAATGCCTGGCTTGAGAATCGAGCCAGGCATTCCAGTAATGCATTAAAAAAAATAGTCTTCTCTTGCCCTGCAAATGGACTTTTCTAAACAATATTGCATTTTTCGTCATTGATATTCATTTGTTGTTATGTCTTGGTAATTTTTATCCAAGCTGATTAATCGAGTAATCACGATTATTTTTTAATAATAGATCACGATCACTCAACGGAATAATCACGAGAAGCCTACAATGTGCAGCATTAAGATGCTAATGAATACATTTTGAATAAACAAATGACTGCGTCATGGGGAAAATAGCTTTCCAGTCCTTCTGGAAGCTATGGATTCGTAGATCAAAGATGCCCTTGATAAAAAGGGCATCTTTGATCTACGAATCCATAGCTTCCAGAAGGACTGGAAAGCTATTTTCCCCATCAATTCAACCTGCATATCCTTGATGCTGTATAAGTGTAATAGCTGGGCAGCTTCAAAGGCATCTCTAGACAAACTTGATGCCTGCCACCGCAAACACCTACGCACCATCACTGGGAACTGATGGCCAGACAGTATAAATTTCAACGATGCACTATACAAGATGTGTAATACATCGCCGCCGCTGTCTGTAAAAGTCGCCCAGCAAAGATGGTCCATGTTTGGTCATGTGCTAAGGGTGCCAAAAGAGACACCAGCATAGAGAGCCTTGGAATTCGCTCTACTCAGAGCCAACAGATACAAAGCCAGGAGAGCACGTCATTGCATAAATCTGCTAAGTGTGCTATGAGGTGACCTCAAGAAAGCAGGATTCGGTACACTCAAGTCAAAAATGGTCTTGGCTCGAAGTGACCTGGTCTTAGCCAGAAATTGCCTGTCTTAGCTAGAAATGGCCTGGTCTTAGCTAGAAATGGCCTGTACAAACTCATTAGAAATGGTCTGGTCTTGGCTAGAAATTACCTGGTCTTAGATAGAATGGCCTGGTCTTAGAAATGGCTTGGTCTTAGCTAGAAATGGATTCCTCTATTGGTTAGCATATGTCTATGGCAGGAGTCACTGCCACCGACCACTGACGATCATGCCAGATCATGGTATGAATCCAAGCTGGCATCTGCGACTCCCACAAGTATCCAGCTCTGGCTGGACTATATCTGGAAATCGCTTCAGACTGCAAATGTGGAGGTTGCAGATGTTTCTGGGCACACTCAATATTTATTATGAGCGGTATAGGTTGCAGACAGATATATTAAGTGGAGGTGTGTAATATTAGTATTGGCCAATGAGTGACCAGTTAATGATGTAGAAGATTCTGTTATCAATTTACCTCTCCAGATTATCCATCCATCATCTAACCTCGTATGACGTCAGACCCAGCTCAGCGTGTGTATGATGACGTTACAATCATTGCGTCACAAAGGATTCCATATAGACTTATCAAATCTCAAATATTCCATATGATGACGTCACAATCATTACATCACAAATGGTTCCATATAGACATTCATCATATCTCAAATATTCCGACATGTGGTATGAATTGTATGTCTTTGTAATTCTTTGCTATTTAATAAACATGCTGTTGAATATTTTGAAACCAATTTGACTGGGTGCAGTTGCTGCCATATGCAGCAACAGCAGCCAGTCACATTAGTTTAAAAGTATTCAACAGCTTACTTGTGTAGTTTTCTGAAAATTGATAGTGAGGGTGTTCATAGCTCGATCGATCCCAACACGAGCGAGGTGTGTGTGGAGCTTAGCTAGAGAAGGGTGGGGCTTAGGTAAAACCGGAAAGGTCCATTACTTTAATAAGTAAAGTGATAGTACACCTAGCGTTGTTCCGAATGTGATAAATCATTTTCGAGATATAATGACATGCAATTGCATAGCGGGTGCTATCATAATGTAAATAATATTGGGAAAGATGACATATTCAGTAAATGCAGATATCTGATGATTCGGTCATCTGAATGAATCTGATAGTGAACATGTACTGGTTGTGCTCCTGTACCATATTTATACTGTATTACATGAGGGACAAAGAGACAGGGGTCAAGGCGTTGATGACGATAGCTATGTTAGCAATGCTTATGCCACTCCTGTTGATTACAAAGATGATGATGAAGACGATAAGGTTGATGAAGATGGGATGAAATACATTTGCCATGAGATATAGAGATGGATTAATCTGAAGGTGTCGGACAGTAACGTGATAGTACTGACAAGCCTGCGTAGTGGGGGGTGGGGGGGGGGGTGGCGGGGAGGTTTATGTGAATCCACATGACAACATTCATAATTCGTATTCTTCTGGAGATAAGGAGCATCTAAGAGGCACTGTATGTATTTATTTGGAAACGAGAGCATCCGTGAAGCGCCATGCACATTCCTTTATGAGACAGGAGCATCCAGGAGATGGAATCCATGCTCTTTGGTTTCAAGCGCATCCACGAGGCACGATTCCTGTTCCTTTGGAGATAGGAGCTTCCACGAGTTAACATTCATGCTCTTTTAGTGGTAGGCACATCAACGAGGCTACTTTTAAAGATAGGAGCATTGAGCGTCATCCGTATTCTTTTTTTAGATACGAGCGTCCACATGGTGTCATCCATTCTCTTTTGGTGACAGGCACATTCACGAGGCACCATCCACTCTTTTTTTTATAGATAGGAGCATTCACAATGCGACATTCACATCTTTTGGACATAGGAGGGTCTACACAGCACCATCTATATTCTTTGGAGATAGGAGCATTCTTGAGGTGCCATTCATGTTTTTTAGAAATAAAAACATCCGTCCAGGTTATTTGTAGATAGAGGCATCTAAGAAACCGCATCCTTGTCTTTGATGTGTATTCCATGCTCCTTTGAAGACAGACACATTGACGATGTTCCATTCAAAATTAGGAGCGTCCAAAATGCGCCATCCAATTTCTTCAGGCAATATAAGTCTGTAGTCTGCAAGGGGTACCATCTGCATTCTGTTGGAGACTGGAGCAGTCACCCAGCACGATCTATTTTCTGCATGAGGTGCCTGTCATATTCCTTTGACGATAGTGCCTCCACAAGGTGCCAGACATTTTCTCTTGGAGATGGATGCGTCCACGAGAGGCCATCATTTTCTGATGGAGGTAGGAGCGTCTACGTGGTGACATCCACATTATGTGGACAAAGGAGCAGCCATGAGATGTCAACTGTATTCTGGTGGAGATGGGATTGCCCACGAGACGTAATCAATATTCTGGTGGAGATGGGAGTGTTCACAAGACGCCATCCATATTACTTTGGAGATAGGATCTCCACTACACGCTATCACATTCTGTTTGCATTAACCTTTCTTTAACATGGTTGTCCATCCTGACACAGAGTCAATAACTGGCTTCATTAGCTGCACTACTAGCATTCGTTGTGGCTTAAGCGATAAACACACTGCGTTGGCCTGAGTTAAGTTACATTATGTACTGACCTAATCTGCCTTTTTATACAGTGGTTCCTCTATTCGGTTGTTACGTTGATTCTCTTCCCATTGCTTCAGCAGGCTTGTGATTGCGGAGAGTACCGCATGGTCTTCTGTCGTTCTTTTTGACATCTGTTCAGACATCTTCCTAGAAAGGAAAGACCGGAAGCCCTCGTCATCTTTGTCTCCTAAAACAAATGAGTAAACAATATTTTTAATAATAATAATAATAATAATAATAATAATAATAATAATAATAATTGAAAAGTTTTGCAGAAAAGATTTTCGAATTATTTTAAATTATCTTAGGAATTGGCTATTGCGGGTCCTTGAAAATTTCCATTTAAAATAAAACCTCTTATGAAAATGTATGAATCTTTGCTCCTTGTTGCTAGAGGTATAGAGCAGTTGGTAAATATTTTCTCCTTGTTACTAGGTGTAGAAGGTAGACTGGTTGGTGGATATCTGGCCATTGTTGCTAGAGGTAGAGAGTAGAACGTGGTTGCTGAATCTGTGCTCATTGTTAGGAGGTAGAAAGTGATAGGCGGATCTTTGCTCCTTATCGCTAGAGGTAAAGCGTGGTTGGCGAATCTTCTTGTTGCTAGCGGTAGATGTAAAGTGGTTTGTGAATCTATGCGCATTGTTGCTAGAAGTAGAAACGTGGGCGTTGCTGGTGGATCTCTACTCATTGTTGCTAGGGTAGAGAGTAGAGTGTGGTTGAGGAATCTCTGCACCATGTTGCGAGACTAGGGTGTGGTTGGTGAATCTTTTCTCCTTGTTGCTAGGGGTAAAGACTATAGTGTGATTGGTGAATCTCTGCGCATTTTTGCTAGTAGTTGCTAGAGTATGTTTGGCGAATCTCTGGACCTTGTTGCTAGGGGTAGATACTTGAGAGCTGTTGGTTGATCTCTGCTCCTTGTTGCTAGGGGTAGGGACTAGAGTGCGGTTGGCGAGTCTTTTCCTTGTTGCCAGAGGTAGGCATAGGCGAAGAACGCTTTTCTAAAAGTGTGTGTGTGTGCAGAGAGTTGGTGGTGGGTGTGGTACGACAAAGCCACAGATGGGGCGGGGCCGGGGATCCACCTTCGGACAAATATTGATATACAGATTGTCTGAAATCTTCCTTTTGTCCCGCTGGTTTGGGGTGGTTTTGGTGGGTGGGTGGGTGCCCCCCCCCCCCCCGTCCTCCCGTCCCACCCCCGCATACACCTGTGGATAGAGAGTGGTCGGTGAATCTCTGCTCTGGTTATAAAGGTAGCGGTAGAGAGTAGCTGACTCACTGAATTGATATATATTTGTTTTTGCTCATCGTTTCATGCATCTCATCACATCATTGAAGATCATTTCTGCCCTGTAAGACAGGCTCTGTTTAGGTTTATGATATTCTTTTCAGTGTTCAGTGATCTGCTTCGGTTACGTTTTCTATCCATGTCTATAAAGTGGTTTCGCGTTTATAGAAAGGCCTATGATGACTGTATTTCAGTATTTGCTGAAACTTACGAAGATTCCACAAGCTTCCTCAAATATATATATATATATATATATATATATATATATATATATATATATATATATATATATATATATATATATATTATATATTATATATTATATATTATATATATATATATATATATATATATATATATATATATATATATATATATATATATATATATATATATATATATATATATATATATATATATATATATATATATATATATAGCAAGTCGTGACATATCACACTTTCGTGTTTTTGAGGGACGGTGTTGATGATATCTGGTCATATCTTTAACTGCAACATTTGGCGGCAAGGTTGTTTTCAAAATAATCACCACTTACCACGTTAATTTCAGATTGTCGCTGGTTTAACTTAACACAATAGATAAACAGGGCCCTTGTTAACCGTTTAGCTATTAAATTTTTCAATCCTTGAACTCTCTTGTTTCAATATCGTATGAAATTTGCAGGAAAGCTGTCGAACACTATGAAATTAATTTAATTGGAACCTGTTACTGCCATAGGTAGCGACAGACCAGTCAAATTAGTTTCAAAGTATTCAACAGACTATTCCTGGCAGCAAACAGAATTAGTCTTTTCTGGTGTGTGAGGTACTGATGGTTAATGTGTGAAATCGATGGTGTTTTAATGGAAGTCTATTGCATTAACTACCAGAAAACCTGTCTATAACGATCACTATATAGACCAGCAAAACGTGCCCCAAAGAAAGGTGACCGCTTTAGGCAAGACGCTTGTTATGCCAATATACGTCCTGGCAGCAAATGATGTTGTTTCCTTGTAAACGTCTATGTGACAATGCGTCTTAAAAGACCATCTATTGGTCCCCAAGGGAGGTGTCCGTTAGAGACAGGTTTGGCTGTTATCTTCGATTAATTGCCGAAATTTGCTAATTCGTTCTTAAGGATTTTATTAATAATATTGGATGGTTGATGAAACCGCAGACAGTTTAATCACAATCATCCACTTCCCCCAGGCAATTTATCCAGATTGATAGATAATCTAGATTTTCTACAGGGCTGACCACTAATGTAGAACTACTCATTCAACTCTAATGGCGGCAGAGTAGGGATGGGCAAGGTAAGCCGTTCACACACACACACCCCGTCCCACACCCCTCCCATTAATCATGCAAGGGCACCATATATTGGATGTTCACGCCACAAATAGACAGAGATTAATCAATAGACTTCAAGATTCTAGGATAAAATATTTTGTTTAAAGCTTTAAAATTTCTTAGAACAACTGGCAGAAATGTTTTCTCGGAGTCCATATAGCGATGGAAGCCCATGCACCACCCGCAATCATTGGAAACCCATCCCGCTACCACCCTACCCCTGTCCCCCACAACTGTAAAACATTATATCCACAGGTCCCCCTCTTCCCCCCCCCCCCCACACACACAATAGTACCGGCCTTTCAGCTCAGGTCTCCATCCTCAGCCTCACACGCAGCAGTAAAGCCCTTCCAGCGGAGCCGGATTAAGACAAGGACTAAGGAGGCTACAGCCCCGGGGCCCCCGTAAAATAAGGCGCCTCAAATCAAAAACGATTATCGCATTTTATCCATTAGAACATGAAATCCCGGTATTTCTCTTTTACAGTCATGATATACCTAAGCTGTAGTGTTGAATAGTTTGAAACCAATTTGACTGGGAGTTACGGCAGCAACTGCTTTCAGTTAAATTGGTTTCAAAATGTTCAACAACAGGTAGTAGTAGTAGTAGTAGTAGTAGTAGTAGTAGTAGTAGTAGTAGTAGTAGTAGTAGTAGTAGTAGTAGTAGTAGCAGGCGGCAGGCCTAGTTCACATTAAAATCTGTCATATTTTATGCTAGCTATGGGAAGCCTCTGGAAGTAAATAACTAGGCAATTTGTAAGAAGATAAGAATAGATGCAGTTAATTATATAATGTGCTATAAATACATGTTTATATAATAATACTCATATGTTCATGCTAACCCTACGAACCCGGAGTTCCCAGAATCTCACTTTCAACTTAACTGTACAGGAAAACTTGAATATTTTGAAACAAACCCAACTGGAACCTGTTTCTGCCATAAACAGCAACAGCTCCGATCAGGCCAGCTTGAAAATACTCGGGAGGAATATAGTGAAGGATTTCGATGTTGGCCTTTGGTTTGGAAGGGCTAATATTCTTGATTCGCACTCGGGTTGCAAAATGTTACGGGAGCCAATGGCTCAGTTCAGTGAATATCATGTTGGGTGAACTTTAGATGTTTCAGAATGATAGTCAATGAGCGAGCCCAATAATAACTTATCAGTTGGCATATTAATTGCAGAGTGCATATTTGTAATATTTTCATCTTTGAGAGTTTATACGTGCACAATTTTTGTAGGCCTAATGGATATGCTGGCCTGTGGAGATAAATAAGCAGGCAATGTATTTTGAGAGTAACGATACAATATATGCAATTAATTATACAGTGCGCTGTTAATATGCACATGTTTAGGGTCTACTTAACAATACTCGTAAGTTCATGTAGTAACCCTTCGAACCGTGAGTTCCCAGTCTCAATGTCAACCTAGCTGTACAGGAAAACTGTTGAATATTTTGAATCAAATCCGACAGGAACCTGTTGCTGTCATAAGCAGCAACATCAGCCAGTCAGGTTAGCCCGAAAATACCCAACTGAAGATCGTGAAGGAGTTTGATGTGTTGACCTTCCGGATTGATAGGGTTAATAGTATTGGGTCGCACTCGAGTTGCATACAGTTACGGAAGTCTTAATTTTCTGCCCGCTGATGTTATTAGCTCACCTGGTCAGAATGGCCAAGTGAGCATAGGCCATGGCGATCGTCCGTCTGTCCGTCAACTTTTGCTTTAAAACGCTACTCCTCATTAACCGCTTGACGAATTTCAACATACTTTGGCAGTAAGGACTCTGTGAAGGTAGGCTTCAGAACATGTATACAGAATTTTGATTGGCCAATTTTCTGGAAATCAACTAAAATCCTACTCATTAACTACTTGGCCGATTTCAAGCAAACTCTGCTGGAAGGACCCTGGAGTCGTATGCTTCAGAAGGTCTATACAGAATTTTGATTGGTCCATTTTTCGGCGGCCATCTTTCATTTTCTGAAAAATGTCGAGAAATGTGTTAAAAACCTACTCATTAAACGCTTGGACAATTTCAACCAGATTTGGCTGGAAAGATACTACGCTGGGCGGTTTCAGAACTTGTATACAGCATTTTGATTGGCCAATTTTTTTGCCGTCCATCTTGAATTTTCTGAAAGATGGCTGGAGATCGGTTAAAAGCCTACTCCTCATTAACCACTTGGCCGATTTCAAGCAAGCTCAGTTGGAAGCATCCTAGAGTCGTATTCTTCAGAACTTGGTAATTAGTTAATGCTTTCAGCGGCCATCTTGAATCTGCAGAAATCGGCGGGAAATCGTTTTAAACGCTACTCTTCATTAACTGCTCGGGCAATTTCAACCAGATTTGGTGTGAAGAATACTAGCCTAGTAGGAACGTATGTACATAATTTTAATTAGTAAATTTTTCTGGCGACCATCTTGGATTTTCTGAAAATTTCTGAAAATCTGTTAAAGGGCTACTCCTCATTAACCACTTGATTGATTTCAAGCAAACTCGGTTGGAAGAACCCTAGAGTTGTATGTTTCAGAACTTGTATACAGAACTTTGATTAGTCAATTTTTTTCGGCGGCCATCTTGAATTTTCCGAAAAATGGCGAGAAATCGATCAGCATCAGGTTTCAGCATCTATATACAGAATTCTGTTTGGCGAATTTTTTCGGCCGTCATCTTGGATCTTTTTTTAATTTTGCGAAACCAGTTAAAATGCTACTCCTTATCAACCGTTTGAACGATTTCAAGCAAAGTCGGCTGGAAGAACCCTAGAATGGTGTGCTTCAGAGCTTGTATAGAGAATTTTGATTTGTCAGTTTGTTCGGCGGCCATCTTGCATTTTCGAAAATTGGGAATTTGTTTAAAATGCTACTCCTCATTAACCGCTTAGGCAATTTCAAGCAGATTTGGCTGGAAGGCGCCGGTAGATGTAGCATGTAGTAAATCTATTCAGAATTTGTATCGTTCGATGTTTTGGCAGCCGTCTTTAAAATTTTCCGGAGCCATTTAAAACAGTACTCCTTAATCAATGGCCCACTTTCAACAGAACTTGGGCGGAACGCTCCTATGGCTATAGGCGTCAACATATCAAACGAGAATTTTGACTGGTAAATGTTTTGGTGGCCATCTTGGATTTTCCGAAAATTATCCGTCATGTGTATTCAAATGCTAATGGTCCAGGTGAGCGTCACAGGCCCTTGAATTTTTGCCTTTCTATACGTATTTAATTCATCCTCAATAACATTGCATCTGTCACGAAGTCTGTCCTCCCTGTCTGTACCTCTCCTTCCTGTCCGTACCTGTCCAACGTTGTGACTCTACCTGGAGTCTGGGTTAATGGTCTGAAGTGACACATACGTATTGCTTCCCGGTAATTGTTTTAAATAAGTTTCTCGTAAGAAATCTTCTTTAATGATGTAAAATGTTAGTAAGCTTGAGATTTCTAATTCAGATTTCCATTTAATAACATATTGCTGTTGTAGTGTATCTATAACGTATATTACTGTTCGCTTTTAGCTCGACTACGAAGTAAAACGAGCTATTTCGATACCCTCTCTGCACGTCGTCCAGTTATGCGTTCGTGACGAACTTATCTACGTCAATCATGACATCATTGATTATGATGTCATCCTACATGTCGCGTAGTTGATTATGACGCCATATGATGGATGGATAATCTGGTCTATTGTCAGGTGAAAATTTTTGTCAAGTAGAGCGATCACATTCGATTTAAAATATATGTCTAATCGGACGTATACCTCCAGCCAATAATTAACATTGAGCATGAAAGACTGGCTTTGATGTGTTGGTTAATTTATGCATGGTTAAAGGATCGATGCGAATGTTCGGGCCCGAAGGGCCAAGTGAGCTTATGCCACGGTGGCCGGCCGTTGTCCGTCCGTCAAATCTCATCTCCTCATTTATGCTTTTACCGATTTCGACCAAGTTTGGTTGGAAGTATCCTATGGTCGTAGGCTC
Source organism: Chaetoderma sp. LZ-2023a (assembly GCA_034401795.1). Taxonomy (NCBI): domain Eukaryota; kingdom Metazoa; phylum Mollusca; class Caudofoveata; order Chaetodermatida; family Chaetodermatidae; genus Chaetoderma; species Chaetoderma sp. LZ-2023a. Next base: position 178,750,420 of record CM067359.1, read on the forward strand.
CAGATCCTCTATTCAAGAATTTGATTGGTCAATTTTTCTGGCAGCCATCTTGGATTTTCCGAAAATTTTCCAGAATTCATTTAAAACGATACTCCAATGTAAATGCCCCGAATTCAACGAAACTTGGGTGGATTAATTCTATGCTGATAGGCTTCAACACTTCTAACGAGAATTCTGAATGGTCAATATTTTCGGTGGCCATTTTGGATTTTCTGAAAATTTCTGGAAATCAGTTAAAAGCCTATTCTTCATTAACTGCTGGGTCGATTTCAAGCAAACTCGGTTGAGAGGACACTAGATTACATAATCTTTTTTCCAATTGGACAAACGGATACACCTGATGTGCTTAGCTGAAACGGATTCAATAATGGCCCTTTCTAAGTTTATCCATCCATCATATGACGTCATAATCAACTACGTAGCGTGTAAGATGACGTCATAATCCTGACGTCGTGAATGACTCGTATAGTCCATCTTTAATGCTTAATAGTCCGACACGCTGTACTAATTGTAGGTCGTTACCATTTAATAAATATTCCGATGAATATTTTGAAACTAATTTGACTGAACGCTGTTGTTGCCATAGGCAACAACAGCGCCCAGTCAAATTAGTTTCAAAATATGTAACAGCTTACCTGTATAGTTTTCTAGAAATTGATACTCGGGGAGTTAGAGATGGATCGATCCCAATACGGAGGAGGTGTGGGTGGAGCTTATATAGAGATGGGCGGGGCATAGCTAAAACTGGAAAGGCCCATTTCTGTGATGGAGTATGTACAGCTATCACAGGTCCACGCCATGTCCCCTTGGCTGTGAGAAGTAGTTATTGCATGCAGTGGTAAGATAGACTATTATATTTTCGAAAATTGAGTTATCTTGGTTAGCAATCCATCCTTTTTCCTCAGAAAGATATGGAAGTAATTCTCGAGGTAAACTGCAGTTGCATCCTACTTATTTGACCGATTATGGAAACACAGTACCCGCTATTTCTCTACATTTAATTCTGCAGGTGTATTTGAAGAACGTTAAAACATTTACGTTGCCGAATCAATAATTAATTACACATAGCTTAGTCTGTTTGATAACCGAGTCGCATCCTACCCGTAGACTTAAATAGAGGAATTCAAACGAGGTTTAGCGAGATTTAGCGATAATTTCGATATTAAATGGGGACGAGTTCGTGAGTCTATTTACTGTTTTGTATAAACAGAAACCGTTGTCATTTCCATATATTGGTGGAGTTCCACGTACACGCGCAAAAAAAATCGGCGATTACAGCGGACGAGACCTAGCCAGAGATGCTTAATCATAACATAGTGTACGCGTATAGATTACTCGCTGAAAATATATAGGACACGCCTGAAACTATCAATTAAATATGAATATTTTATTGGAAACGTTGGATACTTTGTGATTACCTAACACACAATAAATATTTAACGAATGCAAAGTTTTAAGCAGGCTGTGCCAGTTAATTAAACAGTTATATGCGTAGTAATATAAGAGACGGATCCGGCCATCTTTAGCCAGGCTCGAGCTGTTTATAGCTCCGTCCATTTGAATAACTTGACTGGGAGGTATTGTTGCATATTTTCGACAGAATCTTTTTTTTAGTTGTGAATTCACCAAAGACAAATACATTGAACCATCCAAGTTTATCCATCAATCATCTGACGTCATAATCAACTACGTTACATGTACGATGCTGTCATAAACAATTACGTCGTGAATGACGTAGAAGGTTCGTCACGAACAGAAATTGAAGACGGGCTATGCGTTGCTGTACGAATTATATGCCTTTACAATTTAATAAAGAAGCTGTTGAATATTTTGAAACTAATTTGACAGGGCCGCTGTTTCTGTCATATTCTACAGCTTACCTGTATACCTGTATAGTCTTCTGGAAATTAATAGTCGGGCAGTTCAGGAATCGATCGATCCAAACGCGGGCGAGGTGTTGGTGAAGCTTAGCTAAAGATGGGCGAGGCAAGCTAAGGCTGTATTCCTCCATTCAGACGGTATAGTTACTGTCGGACGTTTCACACTTTTGTGGCAAAACTGTCATTTAATTGTAACGCCAGCTAACAAGTAACGTATTTTGATTATGATATTTGAATGATAGATCAGATCCCACATTACCTCTTTATTCCACCAATCAATGAAACAGTGGTGTGGCCAAAGATTTATACGAGTGAATGACTGGCTAGCTGGCTGGCCGGCTGTATGGAGGGATGGATGGATGACTGAATGAATGATTCTTTCTTAACATTAGGCCGTTTACCATGGTGTGAAGACAATGTACACTAATAATCATATGTATTACGGGTAGACATTTCAACTATACAATACAAATATAAATTTATACAAATAAATTTATATCAAATATGTTAATTACTATAACTTGTATCAATCACAGTGTCTCACACACGCAACCATGCACGCACACACTCAACATATTGATACAACAATAAGAAATTGATTGTGGTATAATGGTTAGCAGATTTTATTGTGGATGAATTTTGTCTCGATGATGATTATATCTTGTTAATCAAACTCTCGATGTGACAACGACAGCTAATATGGTGTTTAGCACGTACTTGGACTACAGCTACCTAGTATTAAGATTTTGTTTGAAAACTATTGTTAGCTGAGCTTATGTCGTGGCGACCGTCCGTCGTGTGTCCCTCGTCCGTCCGTCGTCCGTCCGTCCGTCCGTCAACTTTTCCTTTAAACGACTTCTTCTCAAGAACCGCTAGGCCAATTTCAATTATATTTGGCAGGACGCATTCTTAGGGCATAGGGATCCAAGTTTGTCCAAATGAAGCCGATCGGCCAATTAGGCCGGTGGCCATCTTGGATTTTGGCCGATTTTTAGAAACGTCTTTAAAAATCTTCTCCGAAACCGCTTGAGGGATTGAAGGAAACCACATGAAATATGATCTAGGGCAAGATCTCAACCAAATTTGTTCAAGGGAACTTAATTGGTCAAAGTGTTGGGCGACCATCTTGGTTGACCTAATTTTAGCGAAAATAACTTCTCCAAAACCGCTGAAGGGATCATGCCGAAATTTGGCGGATATGATTAGGGACTAAGGGCCAGTAAAATTTGTTCAAGAGATGTTGATCCGTCAAAAAACATGGCCGCCGTGGTCCAATCAAAATATAGCATGTTTGGCGGCCATTTTGGATTGTTTTATTTGATGGATTTTGAGGCCGAAATTGGTTTTATAGAGTTTTTTGGGTATTCTGATCTCAAATTTGCAATTTTCGAAACTGTCGGATAAACGGTTTGGCGGCCATCTTGGATCATTTTCCCGCCAAATGCCCCCATACTAAAGCAATGGGAAATTAAAAATATCTTCTCGAGAACTGCCTGGCCGATTTCAATTATATTTGGCATGAAGCATCCTTAAGGCATAGAGATTCAAGTTTGTTCAAACGAACCGGATCGGCCAATTTGGCCGGCGACCATCTTGGATTTCGGCCGATTTTTAGAAATGTCTAAAAATCTCGTTCTCCGAAACGGCTTGGGGAATCAATTCAAAACCTATGAAACCTCATCTAGGCAAAGAGGTAAGCCAAGTTTGTTCAAGACGGCTTGATTGACCGAATGGTTCTGCAGCCATCTTGGATGACCTAGTTTTCCCGAAAATGACTTCGCCAGAACCGCTGAATGGATCAGGCCAAAATTTGGGCGATATGAGTAGGGACTAAGGGCCATTAAAGTTTGTTCAAGGAAAGCTGCTCCGTCAAAAAACATGGCCGCCCTGGGTCAATCAAAATGTAGTGTGTTTGGCGGATTTTTTTATTTGATGGATTTTGAGGCCAAAATTGGTTCTATATATGTTTTTGCGTATTCTGAGCTCAAATTTGCAATTTTTGAAACTGTCGGATGAACGGTTTGGCGGCCATCTTGGATAATTTTCTCGTCAAAAGCCCCCATGCTAAAGCAATGGGAAATTTAAAATGTCTTCTCGAGAACTGCCAGGCCGATTTCAATTATATTTGGCAGTAAGCATCCTTAGGGCATAGGGATCCAAGTTTGTTCAAATGAGTCCGATTGGCCAATTTTCCCAGCGGGCCATTTTGGATTTCGGCCAATTTCAGGAAATGGCTTTAAAAATCTCCGAAACCACTTGGGGAATCTTCATCTAGGACAAGAGGTAAGCCAAGTTTGTTCAAGAGGACATGGTTGACCAAATGGTTCGGCGACCATCTTTGATGACCTGGTTTTCACGAAAATGACTCCTCCAGAACCGTTGAAAGAATCAGGCCGAAATTTGGGCCATTAAAATTTGTTCAAGGGAAGTTGATCCATAAAAAACCCAGGGTCGCCATGGGGCAATCAAAATGTAGTGTGTTTGGCGGCCATATTGCGTTTGCAAAAATCCCCACAAACTCATTTAAAAGACTGCTAAACCACCCACCAACAATTTGGACAAATATTGATGGCGCTCCAGGTGAGCGACACAGGCCCCTTGGGCCTCTTGTTACTACGTATTAATTAGTAATCGTTCACAATGGCTGTAAAGGCTGGTATTTCCAACTTGTTCGAAGCATTCCCGAAGGAGATGCCTATTTGGAATAGGTGCGAGGTTGTTGCGACTCGACATCGCCATAACTATTTCAAGATTTGGACGTTTGACCACATGGATGAGAGACGCAGTCTTGGCCGATACTGGCAATTAGTATCGGTAAATAAAACGACGGCATGGCCGATCCTATAAACGAGTATAGACGCTTATAACGATACTAGTTAGTGCATAGTATTGCTGTATCTGTCGATACTGGTGAATAGTATCGGTAACTGTTACAAAATAGCTGAGGCGACTCGGCGTAGTCTCGTTTCTACTTACCGATACTATTAATCAGTATCGGATACAGCAATTTAACCGTTCAAAACAATTTTTAAAAATTTACCAGTGGAATGACTGGCTCGGTCATACCACTGATCAATCTTCAAAAGTTGTATTCCTATCCTATGTGCGTGCGTGCGTGCGTGCGTGCGTGCGTGCGTGCGTGCGTGCGTGTGTGCGTGCGTGCGTGCATTACCGGTACAGAAGCTGTCTGGCGAATCCTCTGTCTATACTCAGAGACAGTCTCTCCATCCTCTCTGACACGTCTCGTTATTGTGTGTCCAACTCCTGTGACAGTTGGCAATTGGACCGCTCTTGTAGCATCGTACTTCTCAGAATGTAGCTTCCACTGTTCACTCGCCATGTCCTTTACCTTCGTCATCGTCATGTTGCTTGTCAATGATACATTAAAATCTGTGACCCATGCCTCTTGGTTGGCAACGGCATCTACCACGTACTGAATCTTCCTGTTTCTTGTCAGTTCATTCTTGAACAACTGTAACTTGAATAACTCGTCAGTCACCAGCACTTTCGGGCGACATTCAGCTGGAATGCGACAAACCCAGTATGTACACTGGAGGGGTGAGGGTTGGGCGGGTGGGGTGGGGGGGGGGAGTTGTGGTGGGGAGGGAGTCGTGGAATTTTCCCGCCGGCTCGGATTTCCATGCAGCAGTAAGGTAGCAGGTGAAAAGTACAGGGGATAGACCATCTCCCTGTGGGGAGCCGATTAATGTCTCAAACTCTGCATCCTTCACTGACTTGACTCGTACTCTCAGCTTGTGTTTGCAAGTAGTAGTCTCACCATTCGTAGCCCATCTTCATTGCAACTGGCCTGGCGTAGTACATCAATGATATTTGAGCGTTTAATTGTGTCGAAGGCTCGTGACATGTCAATGCCCATTTTGTGGAAATCCCAGTGTTTGGACATGACTACTGACACAAGCATGCGTTGAGCCCATACAATGTCTGCGCAGCTACGTCCACATTTAAAGCCAGTTTGGCGTGCTCCGGAGAAGTCATCGATCCTGTCACGGATGGGGCATAGAGTAACATTGGATAGGATTTTCCGTATGCTGTTGAGGAGAACAATGGGTCGCTCGTTGGCTGTGGTGGGTGGGGTGGCAGGTGGCTGTAGCGCGATAAGTTTGTCATGGCCTACAGCATCGATGGGAATGTGGGGCGGGGGTATAAAAGCTGAATTGCTTAGGTGCGTGATCAGTTTTGAGATAATGCCACTTTCGTATTTGAATTGTTCATTGCTCATGCCATCAGTTTTGGATGCACGTCAATTTTTTCAGAGCTCTGAGTGCCTTCTCAACTTCTGCTGTTTGACTTGGTGTTAGTAATGGTCTGGGGTGTCCCGAGAACTGGTGCAAGGGCTCATCATCGTGGTCAGTGATCACTTGCTTGAACCATTATCGAATCGCCTCAGCTTTGCCCGTGTCTGTCCCGATGAAGTGTCCATCAGAGTTGTGTACAGTGAGTGCTGGTGTGTAGTCAGTGCCTCTCAGCGCTTAGGCTGTCCGAAACATTTTGTGACAGTCACCCGTGGCAGTGATTTCATCTGATAGGGAGTCTGCTTGTTGCATAGCAAGATCTTTTAAGTGGTCGCTGATGTGGCGCAGAATGTTATTGTGTTCCCCGCATAGCCGTCTTCCCTTTGACCACATTGATAGATGCGCAGTCATAATGCTTACTGCTCTGCTGAGAGTTTTACTACTACAGGGTCATCAGTATTCCTAGTTCGCTTGTTTTTAACACCTATGGTGCTGGTAGCGGATGATTCCATACATTTCAGTATTTTGGTTGGTGTTTCGTTTGGATCTGAGCTGACGTCGATGTTAGCTATCTGCTCCCCAATGGCCTTTTTGTACTACATATTATCTACTGGAACTCACCTTTCCAGAGTATCCATCTATCATCTGACGTCATAATCAGCTATGATTCTATATGGCCTGTCTTTAACTTAATAGTCCTACACGGTGTACGAATTGTGTCTATTATTTAATAAACATGCTGTCGAATATTTTGCAACAACAGCGTCCAATTGGATTGGTTTCAAAATATTCAACAGCTTACCTGCATAGTTTTCTGGAAACTGATAGTCAAGAAGTTCAGAGATCGATCGATGCCAGCAGGGACGTGGTGTGGATGGAGCTTAGATTGAGATGGGCGGGGCATAGATAAAATTGAAAGGTCCATTCAGGCATACAAGGATAAATAAAACACACCATGTTGTTTACGCATAAATAAATAAATACAACAATATCTAAGTGACCGAATACTAAAATTGCAATGCCATGGATAACCGAATCAAGATCCTCTGATATGTGTTGGTCAACTGTGCAATTTGGGTACGCTAATATCCGTAGAGAAAAGAGGTAAATTTGACCTGATTATGGATTTTGACGTAAACATATGTCATGCTCTTCCATCACCACAACCTATCATTGGCATGATCAGTAAGAAACTTAATTATACAGCTCGTGTAACATTCAGTAGTAGTAGTAGTAGTAGTAGTAGTAGTAGTAGTAGTAGTAGCAGTAGCAGTAGTAGTAGTAGTAGTAGTAGTAGCAGCAGCAGCAGTAGTAGTAGTAGTAGTAGTAGCAGCAGCAGCAGCAGTAGTAGTAGTAGTGGTAGTAGTAACAGTAGCAGCAGCAGCAGTAGTAGTAGTAGTAGTAGTAGTAGTAGTAGTAGTAGTAGTAGTAGTAGCAGTAATTTCTTACTTGACCCACACGATAAGGTGCCCCGACAACCAACTAGCCATCCCTCAACATACAACATGAGTGTTGCGTCACGCACGTGCACGAGTATGCGAGTAGTATAGGGGGTATCTGGTCGTTATTGTTCTTCACAGCAGGAGGTCTTCGAGAACAATGGGTTTTTCAAGAGATCAAAGGAAAACCTTGTGGAATGGAATGTTGAGAGCAATGGCGTCCAGCGGTACACGCATTCTAGAGAACAATGACGACTATAACGCCACGTTTTCTAGATAACAATGGCGTCCAACCGCACACGTATATTCATCCTCACTCTGAAATGTTCTATTATTTTGAATTAGTTAACCCTTAAAAGTTTAAAAGTTGTGTATTTTACGTTTAAACGTAGTGGTGGCACGCCCCCCCCCCCTCCGTGGTTATCTACCGTTGTAAAAATAATAAGAGTAATGTAAAAGAATAGAGTTTAAGAGGTGGTCTGATAATGGAGGTCGTAAGAGTATGAGGTTGAGGATGTATGAGGAATTACGGTATTGCTGTATATTTTGAAAATAATTTGACTGTTTCGTCGATAACGTTATTAGTAAACTGTAGAATATTTAGAGACTGCCTGTAAGCTGTTACTGTCTTAGCAACAGCTACCAGACAGATTGGTAACAAAATATTGAAAATAATCTTGTATTAATGGTATGTTCGGTTGGAATGGTAACCAAGACTTGGTGGTGATGGATTGTATCCTGGGTTAAAAAAAAGTTAACCCTTTCACCGATGAATATATATCTCATTTTCATCGATACCATACAGGAAAACTGTTGAATATTTTGAAATTAATTTGACGTCGCTAACGTTATTAGTAAACTATTTTTGTTGAATATTTTGATTGACTTTTAACCGTCATTACGCACAAATTGTTTTTAAATACTTAATATTTCATTTGCAATAATGTTTCAGAGGTGGTCTGGTAAGTGAGGACATAGGATGAGGATGAGGAGGAGGGAGTATGTGGTTGAGGAGGGGTGAGGAATTAGGCCAATGCTCGATATTGATGTATATTTTGAAAATAATTTGACTCGTCGCTTACGTTAATTTATTAGTAAACTATTTTGTTGAATATTTTGAAAACGTTTTGCCTGTTGGCTTAACCGTCATTATGCGCAAATTGTTTTTAAATACTTAATATTTCATTTGCAATAATGACAGTCGTTTTAGATTTTGTGGTCGCACGATGATTACAAATGTAGTCATTATGTCTCTTGAGTGCTCCATGCGTTTATAGAATGGTATGTCGAGCATACGAGTGATAAAAAGATTATTTGTTGTGTATGATTTATCCATTACTGTCGCAATAGCCGTGGGATCAGTCCTTAATCGAGTTACAAACACGGCACGTGTTAATAACGAAAGAATGTTAAAGCTCAATCTTTAATCGAGATACAAACATGGCATGTGTTAAGGAATACTATAAGAATGTACCACCCGTCTCGTTATAAGCACGGGATATTACAATGTCCTCGCCGAGAGTTTTAAAAAAATCGATAATAACGCATTCACCCGCTCACCGGCTATTGTTGTTTACCGATGCTTAAAGATACGACAATTAAGAGCAATATTTTGAGTGTAGTAGCATAATCATAGATGGCCGTTTACTACAAATATAAATATATACTTTTGGCTACAGAGCAGTGATACGTTATAACCATGTTTTTTACTATGTAATTCAGTCCTGCCCTAAGCGACCACCTCGTGTTGCGCCATTACATTGACGATATTAACCCTTTTAACCCTAGAATTTCTTCAAGAAAATGTCCATTTTCTTCATATTCATATTTGTAGTACAAGAGAAGACTATTTTTGAAAATCTATCATCGGAATGACTGGCACTGCAGGCCATCCATTTGTCTAGTCATTGCGCCGGCAAACACCCCCCCCCCACCATCCACCATCATCATCACCAACACCCACCACCACCACCACTACGACCTACACCCAACACCATGCATTAACCCCACCACCACCACCCATGCACCCGCCAACCCAGAGAATTTCTTCATATTCATACTTGCATCCTTAGAGAAGGCTATTTTTGAAAAGTTATCATCGGAATGACTGGCACTGTAGGCTATCCATTTGTCTAGTCATTGCGCCAGTAAACCCCCCCCCCCCCCCCCCGACAACCCACCATCATCATCACCAACACCCACCACCACCACTACGACGTACACCCAACACCATGCATTAACCCCACCACCACCACGCATGCACCCGCCATCCCATAGCGAATTTCTTCATATTCATACTTGCATCCTTAGAGAAGGCTATTTTTGAAAATTTATCATCGGAATGACTGGCACTGTCATTGCGCCAGTAAACACCCCCACCAACCACCATCATCATCGCCAACACCCACCACCACCACCACCACCACTACCACCACCACTACGACCTACACCCAACACCATGCATTAACACCACCAACACCACCCACGCACCCGCCAACCCATAGCGAATTTCTTCATATTCATACTTGCATCTTTAGAGAAGGCTATTTTTGAAAATTAATCACCGGAATGACTGACAGCTATCCATTTGTCTAGACATTGTGGTCGGAATGTGTGAGAGCGCTGTGTGTGAAAAAATGGCATATAGGTTGGAGAGGGTATGTCAATGAGGATTTAATAAAGGTCTCGCTCGTATGCACATGTGCTAATATGCGATACTGCTGGTTATACATTGTACCCTTGTGCGTGCATGTGTGCCCTGGTGTGCGCCCTTGTGCGCATGCATGCGCCAGAAGACTATTTTTGAAAAGTTATCATCGGAATGACTAGCTCTGCTGGCTATCCATTTGTCTAGACATTGCGACAGCAAACACCACCCACCAACCACCTACCACCTCCACCATCATCACCATCACCAACAACCACCACCATCACGACGAGCATCAACACCACCACCTTCAACACCACTGCCACTAGCACCACCACCGCCGGTACTGACATCCACCACCAACCACTAGGCACCACCACCACCACCACCGCATGTTGCGGATTGCGACCGCTTGTTGCGGATTGCGACCTCTTGTTGTGGAAAGCGTTTGCATGTTGTGGATTTGCGGGCGTATGTTGCGGATTGCGGGCGCATGATGCGGATTGCGTGCGCATGATGCGGATTTGCGGGCACGTGTTGTGGATGGCAACAAGTATATGAACATGCCTGAACACACATACATGCCAAAATGTATGCGTACATGTGCTGACGCATGCCGTCCGCATATTGTGAATTTGCAGGCGTATGTTGCGGATTGCGGGCGCATGATGCGGATTTGCGGGCGCGTGTTGTGGATGGCAACAAGTATATGTACATGCCTGAACACGCATACACGCCAAAATGTATGCGTACATGTGCGAACGCATGCGGTCCGCATGTGAATTTGCGGGCGTATGTTGCGGATTGCGGGTGCATGTTGCGGATTTGCGGGCGCGTGTTGTGGATGGCAACAAGTATATGTACATGCCTGAACATGCATACACGCCAAAATGTATGCGTACATGTGCGAACGCATGCAGTCTGCATGCTGTGAATTTGCGGGCATATGTTGCGGATTGCGGTTGAATGTTGCGGATTGCGCGTGCATGATACAGATTTGCGGGCATATGTAGCGGATTGCGGGTGAATGTTGCGGATTGCGCGTGCATGATACGGATTTGCGGGCATATGTTGCGGATTGCGGGCACATGATGCGGATTGGAGGCGCATGTTGCGGATTTGCGGGCGCATATTGCGGATTTGTGGCCGCAGTACATATAATCCTATAAATGGTACAAATTCAATCCCTTTTCTCATTCCAGTTTAAACATAGCAAAGTGGTTGGACGTGTAACTGCAGAGTAGTTAGGCAGTCAGATTTCTTTGAAGAACCTTGTAACTTGAATACTTGCTAGATTCATCCTATAATCAATATGCCGAGACATAAATGTTTTGAATCTGTTTCAACTTTTAATAGGTCAAATGACCTGAAGCGGCATAAGATCCGATTCCATAACGATGAAGATAGCAAAAATCTAGACAGTGAAGATGAAGAAATGACAGAGATGAATAGTGACAATGATGAGCCAGCGGAGTCGGAGAGTGAAGCCGGTAATGACTCAGCGGAGACTGAGAGTGAAGATCAAGGTGAAGATGAAAAAGAATCCATAGGCAATGAGGAACTATTTACCATATTCCAAAATATTAAGCAGGGCTTAGACGCTGAACAATCAGGTTTAGAAGATGAGGATGGTGAAGTGGACACAGACCCAAATGGTGTAGGCAATGTGCCTATTTCCGTATATGCTGATGCTTTAGTTACAAAGTGTATAGACCTAATGCTCCAGTCGAGAAGATTACAGAACTCTCATTAAAATAATTTGTCAGGAAATTAAAGATTTTAATGACGAGGGGTACTCATACGATGAAGCAGTCTTCTCAGCTTTTCGAAAAAGAGTTTCTGATCAAGAAGTACATAAGGAACCAACTAGATGCTGAGGATAATGATGATGATTCTGTTGGTGATAGATCTGATCCATAAGGAATCAGTCATCGATAAAATGGATCGCCATAACATTGACTATTTGTTTATGCTACAGCAACTACGTTTTATCATATGTAATATTTATTTCAATGTAAAAATATGGATACAAATAAAACATTGGTTCTTTATGTGCGTGTTGATTTGATGATTGTAGCTGCCCAGCCAGGTCCCCCCACATCCCTCAATATACAAATCGGAGGGCTGTTGTACTTAGTGGTGGTGGCGGTGGAGTTGGCGGTTGATGAATATAGGTGTTGTGGTGGATGATGGGGTGGGATTAATGCTTGGTGGTGGGTGTTGGTGCTTAGTGGGTGGTGGTGCTGGTGGTGATAGAGGGATGGTGATGGTGGTGGTGATGGTGATGATGGTCGGTATTGGTAGTAGGTGGTTGCGGCCGCAATGTCCAGACAATGGTTAGCCAACTATATTATTTTTTGTTGTCGGGGTCTCATTGACTAGGTACTCCTAATGCATTCATACTGTGTGTACCCGGACATGGTAATTTTTTCTAGTTTTATTACCTTTAACTGGCTGACTGGCGAGGTGTTTCAGACATTCCAGGGATCTACTTCCTAGCAAAATATTTTGGAAACGATTTGAGCAAAAGTTGATGCAGACAGTCAAATTATTTTCAAAATATTCACTAAATATCATGGAAATGATTTGATAGAATGTTGTTGCTAACACCGCAGTCAAATTATTTTCAAAATATTCGTACAACGCACATTGCCGACCTTGTAAACAAGTATGCTAGTATACCTCATCCCTCGTGCCAGGCAGCACTGCGCTAGCATACATCATCCCTCCTCCTCCTCACTCGTTCGACCTCAGTTATGCGACCACACCTACACTCATTCCAGGGATGTTATTTTCTGTTTTTTCAAACCTATATCATGGCGCATTGGTAGTTTAAGCGAATAGTTTTGATACTAATTTGACATAGGAAGCTACAATTCGCACTAGCGCCTTCGTGTGCACAAACTCTTAAAAAAGTGCTGTTCAATGCGACAATTTGACATAGGAAGCCACAATTCCGCTTAGTTTCAAACTACTTTTTTACTACAACCACAAGGGACCGCATCGACCACCTAATACGTTAAATGATACAAGGGTGCTCGTCATTATTCGTCAACGATGATGACGGTGGTCATTGTTCCCACCATTTTTATAACAATTTTTAAAATGTAATAATTAAATGACTGACGCTTTAAAGACCACTCCTTAAATATGAGATGCATGATTATTATCTATATACTATTATGCATACAACATCGCTTTGCTTAGCTATATATTACCCGCATAGAGATGTACTTTGCTCTCTTTAAAAAAAATTAAATGACTGGTAGGAAGCCGCTTAGTTTCATGTTTGAGGGTTTTAGATGAAGGTTAACGCGTTTGCATACAAATTGAAGGATTAAAGCGAATCATAGATGCTTTATGCACAATAACGAGGTGGTCAGAGAAAACATATTTCCCTGGATACTTTTTTAACCCGCACAGATTTTTATGCGCATAAACCATTTAACAAACTGATCCATTGCATCTAGCCCGTGAACATATCCAAGATTTTCGCTTGCATGTATGTGTCATTATATGGAGCCCAGTACGTGACAGTTTTTGATAGGACACTAGTCATCTCATGCGATATTCCTTACATTTTTTGTAGTAGAGCGATGTAGTATAAATGTAAATGTTAATATACATACGGCTAAAATGTGTTGTGGATTTGCGGGCGCGTGTTGCGGATGGCAACAAGTATATGCACATGCCTGAACATGCATACACACCAAAATGCATGCGTACATGTGCGGCCGCATGCGGGCGCGTGTTGCGGATTTGCAGGCTCGTGTTATGGATGTTGACTTGTTAACTTGTTGCGGATGGCAACAAGTATATGCACATGCCTGAACACGCATACATGCCAAAATGCATGCGTACATGTGCGGCCGCATGCGGGCGTGTGTTGCGGATTTGCGGGCTCGTGTTGCGGATGGCAACAAGTATATGCGCATGCCTGAACACGCATACACGCCAAAATGCATGCGTACATGTGCGGCCGCATGCGGGCCTCATGTTGCGGATTTGCGGCCGCAGTACATATATTCCTATAAACGGTACAAATTCAATCCATTTTCTCATTCCAGTTTAAACATCGCAAAGTGGTTGGATGTCTAACTGCAGAGTAGTTAGGTAGCCTTAGGCAGTCAGATTTCATCTCACGTGATATTCCTTATATTTTTGGTAGTAGAGCGATGTGGTATAAATGTAAATGTTAATGTACATTTGTCTAAAATGGCCAGCAGTACAAACTTTGATGGATCAGACACTGGGTATGTGCGATGTCGTTGGTGTTCCATCGACATCCGCGACACCATATGCCGATGGTCGAAACACAAGAGGGTCTGTAGGCTTATGATCAAGAAAACAGAACCTAAAGAGATGGTGTACACCTGCAAGGAGTGCTATTGTCTATTACCAATCAAACAGTATCCGCATGGGTGACCTGTAATCAGTGATACTCCGACTGATATACAAAAAGCAAACATGACGCAGTTTGTTACCAAACTGACAACCATGCCTGTGCAGATCTGCAAAGACTGAGACCTATCTCAAAACACGGCCCTTTTCAGGGCCCACAAATCATTTGAAAGTGAACTCTTTATCTGTTCAAAAATAAAATAATGTAATGAAGTTTTTACACACAACAACCCGCTTCACACATGCATACGCAAGCACACATTCTGATCCGTAAAAAGTGGTCGATGGATGCTACTGTTCTAAATGGCCATCTGTACGCTATTGGTCGTGGACGATTAATGCATTGCCATTGACTAGGAACGCATTTTGTTCATATTTTTGAAAAATTTATAATTAAATGACTGCCATTTTAAAGACATAAATACGATAGATAACACAATCTATAATAGCATAGGAAAACTTACTGTGTACGTGTCTGATTTTTTTTAATTAAATGACTGGGGAACACATTTTGCTCATATTTTTGAAATTTTAATAATTAAATGACTTCCACTTTAAAGAATCGCCTTAAATACGTAAGATAAAATTATATATATATAACGTAGATCACTATAACCCGTGTAATGCAACGCTCTGATTTTTTGAAAATTAAATGACTGGGAGTTTGTTCATATTTAAAAAAAATTTAATAATTAAATGATTGACGCTTTAAAGACATAAATATGGTAGATAAAACTATCTATATAATATTATACAACATCGATCGTCAACGATGACCATTTCCATAACAATTTTGAAAATTTAATAATTAAATGACTGCCATGTTTTTAAATGACTTAAACCAAGGAGGGGGTTAATGGTGACTAAACCGCCAGCGGCTTACAATCAATTGTTTTCAAAATATTCGTACAGAGATATCGCGCAAGACGTTGCCTCGGCGAATACGCTAGCATATACGTCAGCCATCCTCCTCATCCCTCGCGACACCTCTACGAGCGACCACCTGCATTTTCTTAAAGGACCACCAGCTGAATAAAGGCACGCTCATGCGTGGAGAACAATGCCGAGCAGAGGGTGGCCGAGATAGCATTCCTCCCTCCTCCTTCGACCTTCGTTATCAGACCACCTCTCTCTTACCTAACATCGTCTAATAAGAAATTAAAATTTACACAGTCAAATCGTTTTCAAAATATTCAGCAACCAATCAATTTATTCAGCAACCAATCAAAATATTCAGCAACTGATTATCATAATATTCAGCAACCAATTATCAAAATATTCAGCTACCACTCAAATTATCAAAATATTCAGCAACAAATTATCAAAATATTCGTACATCGTGCATGCCTTGTAAACAAGTACGCTAGCATTGCCCTCATAATCATCCAGCAATATCAACTGAGGAGGAATGCTATATCATTCTGCCTCAACTGACACAGACAGTCAAATTATTTACAAAATATTCGTACATAGAGCATTGCCTTGTAAACAAGTACGCTAGACTCTCAAAACCAACTTCTACTGAGCAAGAATGCTAGCCTCATCTACCTCCTACTCCTCACCATACGACTGCCCTTATCAGACCACCTCTTAAACTCCTTCCTCATATTATCAGAACACCTCTTAAACTCTATTATTTTTTACCTTACATACCACAATGAAACGTCTGACAAACAGGATTATGAAGAAAATGATCATATTTAATGTATAATTATTTATGTACTATGTTTTCTTTTTAATTATCGTGAATAAATATCGCTAATATTTATCATAAGAAAAATGCACGTGTCAATAAAAAATACATTTATTTTGATATAAAAAAAATTTAATGGTACAGTAGGAACGAGAGGCGTACCACAATGATCCAAAGATCCGTAATTAATCGTATTCACGTCGTGACAATAACAAAATGCGGCCATATTTGAATACAGAGGAAACCATATGACGTACTCTGTAATTGAACCCTGCGTATCAATTCCAGTTTTCTATAACTGGAATGTCATTCAAACATGTTGCGATAGTAACAGAAGTTATCGTTTGCATTAATTGAGATAATAATTTTTACGTTAGCAAAATAAAAAATAAAATATAGGCCTCTTTTTTAAGGGGCCGGCAAAAACCAAAATTATGTTACATACACCCACACACAAACGGGTACATAAAAAAGATGCACACACACACACACGCACGATGTACACGCATAGGGGACAGGGAACACGGGTGACAAGGGACAACCGCGTAGAACCACGCGCGCGTCATCATGCGCGTATCGTAACACGCGTGAGGGTATGTGCATGTGTTGGTGCATCAGATGCGTGCATGTGTGTGGGTACGTATGCAAAAAAAGAAGTAGGACACCCTTGTGGATGATGGATCAGTAACAGATTTCCAACGATACAGACGCATTTAACCACATTCCACCATGGGCGAAGCCTTTCGTCGTGGTACATACCAATGACATTATTAGTTTGTGAGGAAACAGGCATTGACAAAATCTAACATCGTATGACCTTAAAGCGAATGAAGCGGACATGTTTAATGGTAATATGAGTAATGCGCGAACACACCATAAATATGCATAAAGCACTCGAGCACCAAAACCTGATATTCTAATAATTACGCAAGGGAATTAGTAAGTATATGTCCACTCGGCTAAGAACTAGGAAACGATACGATATTGTATCCAGAGCACAAAGCTGTACGCATTCGCAACTACAAAGTTAAATCTCCTAGCGAGTAGGTGATAATTCAATAGTAATTTTGAATATTTCTAAAAACCACGTAGTATGAGACTTGAGGTACTAACACGTTCTTTCATTATTAACACATGGTATGTTTGTATCTCGATTCAAGCTTGATTTCACGGCTATTCAAAATGTATGGTTAAATCATATGCAACAAATAATCTTTTTAGCATAAGTACGCTCTACATACAATTCTATAAACACACGGAACCCTCAGAGATATAATGACCACATTTTAACCATCGTACAACATCTAAAACGTCTGACGTTATTGCAAAGCATTTAGAAACAATTTGTGCGTAATGATGGTTAAAAGTCAATCAAAATATTCAACAAAAATATTTTTTCTAATAACGTTAACGACGTCAAATTACTTTCAAAATATTCAACATTTTTCCTGTATGGTATCGATGAAAATGAGATATATATTCATCGGTGAAAGGGTTAACTTCTTTTTACCCTAGGATACAATCCAATCCATCACCACCAAGTCTTGGTTACCATTCCAACCGAACATACCATTAATACAAGATTATTTTTAATGTTTTGTTGCTAATCTGTATGGTAGCTGTTGCTAAGACAGTAACAGCTTACAGGCAGTCTCTGAATATTCTACAGTTTACTAATGACGTTAGCGACGAAACAGTCAAATTATTTTCAAAATATACATCAATACCATAATTCCTCATACATCCTCAACCTCCTCCTCCTACGACCTCCATTATCAGACCACCTCTTAAACTCTATTTTGTTACTAATCTGTCTGGTAGCTGTTGCTAAGACAGTAACAGCTTACAGGCAGTCTCTATATATTCTACAGTTTACTAATAACGTTATCGACGAAACAGTCAAATTATTTTCAAAATATACATCAATACCATAATTCCTCATACATCTTCAACCTCATACTCCTACGACCTCCATTATCAGACCACCTCTTAAACTCTATTCTTTTACATTACTCTCTTATTATTTTTACAACAGTAGATAACCACGGAGGGGGGCGCGCCGCCACTACGTTTAAACGTAAAATACACAACTTTTAAACTTTTAAGGGCTAACTAATTCAAAATAATAGAACATTCCAGAGTGAGGCTGGATATATGTGTGCGGATGGATGCCATTGTTATCTAGAAAACGTGGCGTTATAGTCGTCATTGTTCTCTAGAATGCGTGTACCGCTGGACGGCATTGTTCTCAACATTCCATTCCACAAGCTTTTCCTTTGATCTCTTGAAAAACCCATTGTTCTCGAAGACCTCCTGCTGTGAAGAACAATAACGGCCAGATACCCCTATACTACTTATGCGGAAGTAACAACATCAAAGGCTGATTAATAGCGATTGCTTTTGTACCGGTCAACATACAGGTAAGTGAGAAGATAGTACGACGAATACCATTGTCTAGCTTATATTCTGCGCAGGCGCTATACGGGTCCCCTCACAGTTCGTAACAGTAATTATCGACCAGCTGACCACGTGAGTAAATGTCACCTGCGACTATAAACATAAAGATCTCTGAATATCAGTACAGCGACCCTTTCTTGAGTCAGTTGACGGTGAGTTGTATAAGATGTCTTGGATGCTTATAAGATGTTTATCAGCGACTGTTTCAATAAAGGCTTTGATTAGAGGATATTTAGTCTCACATCTACTGATGCGCTATTAATGAACACTGACGTTGCTAATCATCAACTGGCTTTTGTTATTATCTTTAATTGGTTGTTGTTGTTTTCAGTATTAGTGGTGGCGGCGGTAGTGGTAGCGAGGGTGGTGATAGTGGTAGTTGTAGTCGTAGCGCTGTTTGTGGTGGTGGTGGTGGTGGTTGTGGTGGCGGTGGTAGTAGTAGTAGCTGTTGGTGTTGTAATTGTTATTTTGTGGTGGCGTCGAATCCTGGACGATTTGAGTGATTCTGGTGATACAGGTACTAGCCACGTTGCCTAACAGCGATGGATTAGAACTACCTTCTTTTCCTAATAACAAAATGTTGTGAAAATGATTATAAAATGTATTTCAATGAAACACTCAGAAAATCCAATAGATAAATGAAGCATAATTTTGTTTGTGGAGTAATATAGACTGATGCGTTTGTCACCATGTTTCGATGAACCTCGGTTAGGCTACTAAGTAGTTAATTGTCAGCGCGACAAACAAAAGACTAGAATGTGCAGTCGATGGCATGCCATGGCAAATACCCACACATTCACCACCTCGAGCGTTACTCTCACTTTGACCCAAACCACAATAAATTCCTCGAAGCGTAGTTTCAATGGGTAATGTGTTTCAAAATGAAATGCAATGATACCCATTTGAAGTTTCAAGTTTTCATCTGAGATGGTGTGCGCGTAGTTCCACTACAATTGGCTAATGCCCAGTTTGCCCATTTGACCCCTGGCTACTGCCCTCAGAGTGACTCGAGAACATAATAATTTGTTGTACTGTAGTCTACTAACTACAAGCTTCAAAATGATGTTTGCCCACCATTTCCCCCATCCCTGACTCTGGGGTGATATCAAAATTCCAATGTGTCATGCACATCCTTGCCCATAGGTGTAATTATCCCCAGAGCTTAAAATTTGAATGATGTGCGAAGAATTGCATTACAATGGGTTGGTGCCCAATTTTGACCTTTTAACCCCGCCCCTACACTCAGTTTGATCCAAGATCAAAATAATTCTTTGTACTGTAGTCTACTACTCATGGGCTTCAAACTGATGTGACATGACCACCTTTAGATAAATTTAATTTTTATCGCACAGTCCCCACTCCCTGAGCCCCACCCTGGTAGTCATTTCAAATTCAAAATTTCAAAAGTGCCATGCACATCCCTGGCCATATGTGTAATCACACCCACAGTTTCTATGTGAAATGGTCTAGGAGGAGTTGCATTACAATCAATTGGTGCCCACTTTTGACATCCACCCCCTACCCTCAGTTTGATCCAAGATCAAAATAAGTCCTTGTACTGTAGTCTACTTATCACTGGCTTGAAAATGATCTGCGACATAACAAACCTTTGGAAAAGTTTTATTTTTTACCCCACATTTCCCACCCACCAGGGCCGTACCCATGCGGCCATGTCAAAATTCCAAAAGTGTCATGCACATCCCTGTCCATATGTGCAATCGTTGACAGGAAAATTATGGTTTACACTTACTTATGCTATGAACCATTTTCCCCAGGCGGCAACGATTTGTCCGTGGAGATTTTAGCTCTAAGCTAGGAGACAAGGGTTCAGAACTCAGAATATGTATGTGGTCCTATGCAATTGGCAGCTACGACAACAATGTAGATGCCCTGGCATCCGAGAAAAGATTGACAACGGGGGATTCCAGTTTTAGCTATGCCCCGCACATCTATAGCTAAGCTCCACCCACGCTTTTCCCGGGTTGGGATCGATCCCTGAATCTCAATTTCCTGAAAACTATACAGGTAAGCTGCTGAATAATTTGAAACAAATTTGACTGGGTGAGCTGCACCTAGTGAGACTAGTGACATCAAGCGCAGAGTACAGGTCAAGACAGTGTAGTCTGCAGCGTTTGAGACCTCAATCGGCTTCCCACAGGGAGATGGTCTATCCACCGTGCTTTTCACCGGCTACCTTACTGCTGCATTGGAATATGTGCGAGAAAATTCCCTAAGACCAAGCCACCGATTCTGTGTATGCCATTAGAGATGGAAAATGCCGACGATGTGGACTTCATAGACGAGGACAAGAAACCCATGGACGTGTTATTCCCTATACTATAGCTGCAAGCAAACTAAAAATTCATAATCTCTATGAATTAATTGAAAACAGAGTCATCACCCACATATACCCATCGACAAAGCATGAAACTAAAGAAAATGATGATCCACTTCGTGGCGTGGAAGCATGGAGGAAAAGTACAATCCCAGGCTCGCTGCTTTGTAGTACTGCTGACACCGCTGCACGCTGTATTATGGGGAATATATCTTTCCAGTCCTGGAAGCTATGGATTCGTAGATCAAAGATGCTCTTGACAAAAGGACAACTTTTATACCAGGCAACCTGCGTATCTTTGATGCTGTATAATTGTAGTATCTTGGGAAGGTCCAGAGACAGCTCTAGCCACTGTTCCCCACCCCACCCCACCCCCACCACCACCACCCCACCCACCCCGACAGCATCATTGGACACCAATGACCAGACGGCATATTTTCCAACATTGCATTAGTACATTATGTTTAAAACATCCCGATGTCCGTAAAGGTCGCCCAGCACAGATGGTCCCGTGTTTGGCCATGCACTAAGGATGACTGAAAACACCCGCACAGGGCCTTGGAATTCGGCCTACATGGAGCCAGCAAATATAAAGCCATGAGAGGACGTCATTGCGTAAATCTGTTAGGCGTGCTTTAAGGTGACCTCAAGAAAGCAGGACTCAGTACATTCAGATCAAGAATGGACCTGTGGAAGCTAAAGATTTCGGCTGAGAGTAAGGCACAGTAGCCAAAAGCGAAGACAAGACTCTCTCCCTCTCTCTCTCTCTCTCTCTCTCTCTCTCTCTCTCTCTCTCTCTCTCTCTCTCTCTCATTTCCCTCCATATCTCCTTCAATTTCTCCCGTTCTCGCTCCCCACCCCCGTGTCCTTTCTCTACATCTCTTACATTCCCTCGCACGCATGCACGCACGCACTCATGCACGCACACAGGCAATCAATCAAGCAAGCAAACAAACCAGCAAGCAAGCACGCACGCTTTTCTAACCCACCACCCTCTCCCTCCTTCGCGAGGCTTCGTCCCCTCTCACCCTCTAGCTCCATCTCCTCCCTGCACCCCACCCCCTCTCCCCACGTCCTACTGTCTATATCTATCAATCTGGCTACGCTTCACATCATTCAGCAGATAATACTTTTCCATTGTGTTCCTCCTGCAGAATGCGTTCTGTCGAGTTTAAATCAATAGCTGTGTAATAATTGACCTTTTGGCTATCATTGATCTGGTATTTGTGGCGTCCATACCGGATACTTAGGGTATGCTAATTCCTGTAACTATCCCATGATTTAAGATCATTCAGCCCATGCCATAAAACAGGAGGAAGCCACTTTGAAATGACAGTGTTTAGATAGGTCGGGCGAGAAGATAAGATTGGACAAATTGTGCTTGTTATGTCCGATTTCAGGGCAGGAAATATGAAAGGTGTCCAGCCATTTGCACATAAATCGACAAAAGTCCATCTCACGGTGTCTATTATATATACTCAATAGGCGACATCAGAAAGCGGCGACGACATCTCAATACAATTAATTTACTGTAAAAACGAATTGGTGAGATATAGGCTGCCATATAGCCAAACAACCAGCTTCTACGTGCTGGCATGTAACATCGGTCTAAGTCAGGCATGCGACACTAAGTAATACGCCCACGTCGGGTTGGGGCGGGGAGGGGAGTCTGGTATCGGAAACCTTTTACTCGCCTTGTGTTGGGTGTGGGGTGGTTGGGGATGGGTGGCCGGTTGGGGTGAGTTTGTAAGCCCTCCATTCACTTCCCAGTACACCAATGCCGCCGAATCTTTCTCAGTCTATGCTGCGATACATAAATACACGTCCTTTATCTAATAGAAGCAATTATAAGTGTACTTAATCCGGGTTTAAAATCTAATATAAATATCTTCATGAAATGTAAGACTAATGCAGTCCCTGAGTAAAAGCTCAATATAACTGCTGGGAAACCAATGTCCTGCGTCCTTCAGATAACTGCTGGGAAACCAATGTCCTGCGTCCTTCAGATAACTGCTGGGAAACCAATGTCCTGCGTCCTTCAGATAACTGCTGGGAAACCAATGTCCTGCGTCCTTCAGATAAGTGGCACATTTTCTCGTAGGCCGTGTGTGTTCGCATTAAAGAGCGAATCTGAATCCGTCTCATTTTACTAAAAAATTCATACAATGGATCTTTGCAATCCATTCATCCATCATATGACGTCATAATCAACTCAGTGACGCGTAGAATGACGTTATAATAAATGACGTCATGAATGACGTAGGTAAGTTCTTCAAGAAAGCATAATTGGTAACGGACTAAGCGTTGTTGTACGAATTGTATGTTTTTACTATTTAATACACATGCTGTTGAATAGGCAGCAACAGCACCCAGTCATATTAGCGTCACAATATTTAACAGCTTGCCTGTATGGTTTTCTGGATGTTGATAGCCAGGGATCGATCGATCCCAACACAAGCGAGGTGTGGGCAGAGCTTAACTAGAGATGGTCGGGCATAGATTGGACTTACTTCGTATTAGCCTTCTAGTGTGACCACCATCTTAGGCCGTGTTCACGTTAGAATGTTAATCCGAACTAAGTCCAATCGATCACAAGCTTTCGTCTTGCTCGTGTAAGCATTCACATTTACACAAGTTATGACAAATAAGCGTGTGTTTTGGATTGATCGAACTTACTTCGGTTTAGCGTCCGAACACAACCTAAGGCCGTGTTCTCACTAGAAAGTTAATCGGGAATAACGCCATACTTCAGTATGCCGTTATTCCTGATTAAGTCTCTAGTGAGAACACTGCCTTAGTCTTCGCCTTAAATTCGACTTCTATAGCGGCCTGCTTCCTTTGATAGACGATCGCTTAAAGGTGCATAGACACACTAAAGTGCTTCAAAATGATATTGTTGAAATTGCGTACTTTTAGAGGCTTAAATTGTTTGCCTAGATATAATGAAACGAAATAAAACTTAACATATGATGATTTCATTAAGGCGTACGTATAAATTAATATAATTTCTTAAGTTGTGAGATTGAATTAGAGACACGAGTCCCTAATTCTACTGCTCGAGTAAACATTTTCAAAATAATTTATGCGGAATGAAATCATATGTTAACGTTTATTTCGTTTCATTACATCTAGGCACACAATTTAAGCCTTTAAAAATATACAATTTTTTCAACAACTGTCTACTATTTAATGAACATTCTATTGAATATTTTGAAACTAATTTGACTGTATGGTGTTGCTGCCATAATATGTAACAGCTTACCTGTATAGTTTTCTGACAATTGAGTCAGGGAGTGCGATTACTCCCAACACGGCCAAAGCGTGGGTGCAGCTTAGCCAGAGATATTGCAGGTGTATCTAAGACTGGATTCCTCCATTGTGTTTGAGCACTCATCAACATAATTGCTAAATAATTGCTACATAAACGAGCCTCACTTCCATTTTATTCTAAAAACAATCTGAACCTAGAACAGTTACTGAAGTAAAAGCAAATCTGCACACTCTACCCATTAAAGGTACGTATTCATTCGTGTCTCTAATTCAATTTCACAACTAAAAAAATTAGATTGATTTATACGTGATGGAATCTTCCTTATTTTGCTCAATTACACCTAGACACGCAATCTAAGCCTCTATAGGTATACAATGTTAACAATTTTATTTTTACGCATTTTGATGTGAAAATTTCTTTTAAGGCTTGACATAAGACCTCTTCTACGGTGCCCTTGAACATGTTTGAGCAAGTGGAGCTCATTTCTGCATATTTTTTTTGAAAACTGGTAACTTAGTCCGGGAGCCTATGTCATTCCGTAGGATCGTCATGATGAAAATGAAATAGCTTTTATTTGATATTGCTTAATATACCAATAACTGGGAAAAAACCCATTGTCACTTGATCATAGCATTTTGTATAGCTCGGACCGTCCGCCAGTCTGTCCGTTTTCAGCCAGCGCAATAAATTGCAGGGACAGACCTGGCTTTCACAAATTGCTAGCCGAAAGATTAGCCAACCACTCTTTTCTTAGCCAATTTTAGCCAATATTTTCCAATGTCTATGGTCTATAACCACCAGGTCTACGATCTATGACCACCAGGTACCCCTTTCAACCGAAGGCTACATAGCAGATACAAGATTATGTTGAATATTTTGAAACTAATTTGTCAAATTAGTTTCAAAATATTCAACAACTGGCCTATATATGGGTGATTTTTTTCTGAGATATTAGGATTTCAGGGTTTATCTGATTACAATAAAACTTAATACATAAGTACTAGGTACATAAATATTTATCTTAACATGTTTTTTTCAAAGTTAATTTGAATGATTTTCTACTTTGAAATTGTGTATGTGATTTTAATCATTAGTCAGATATTTAGCCAATCCAGCTTTCTATCAGCCAGATTTAAATTTTACTAGCATTGGCTAATTTGCGAATTGGTAGTCCGGCCCCAGAATTATTACACATTTTGTTATGTCTAGTCAATTTGATAGCAAACATGATTAACATATTTAGATAGATATCTTATAAAGATAAAATGGATTCGCCCTCACATGCTAGAGTTATGACCCTTTACAAATTTCTATAGAATAGGACCAATGAGGAAATATAGATCTTTGTGACACATTTCACAATCTCTCAGAGTTGGTGACTTCTAATTTGGTAGGTGAACACTCTTGGGTGTAAGTTACATTCTCTATAAAATGAAAGTAGGTTTGATCTAGTTTCTGGCCAATATAGGTCAAAGGTTAAGTATTCTATGGACCTTTCCATTTTTAGCTATGCCCCGCCCATCACTAGCTAAGCTCCACCCACACCTCGCCATGTTTGGATTGATCGATCCCCGAATGCCCTAGCTATCAATTTCCTGAAAACTATACAGGTAAGCTGTTGAATATTTTGTAACTAATTAGACTGGGTGCTGTTGCTGCCATAGGCAGCAACAGCGCCCAGTCAAATTAGTTTCAAAATATTCAACAGAATATTTATTAAATAGTAAAAGCAAACAATTTGTACAACAGCCCATAGACCGTCATCAAAAATGTGTTCGTGACGTACTTATCGACGTCATTCATTATGATGTCATTGTACACACCACGCAGTTCATTATGACATCATATAATGACCAATGAAGATAGTAATTTGAGCAAGGTAGTTATGAGTAAAAAGGTAGAAGAATCAATATGCGATCATGGCAGAGATGGAGCAGAAAACCACCGGGAATTTGTATGTGATCGAATGGACATTTCCATTTTTAGCCATGCCCTGCCCATCACTAGCTAAGCTCAACCCACACCTCGCCGTGTTGGGATTGATCGATCCCCAAATGCCCTAGCTATCAAATTCCTGAAAACTATACAGGGAAGCTGTTGAATATTTTGTAACTAATTTGACTGGGTGCTGTTGCTGCCTATGGCAGCAATGGCGCCCAGTCAAATTAGTTTCAAAATATTCAACAGTATATTTATTAACTAGTAAAAGCAAACAATTTGTGCCACAGCGCATAGACCGTCTTCAAATATGCGTTCGTGACGTACTTATCGACGTCATTCATGACGTCATTCATTATGATGTCATTGTACACATCACGCAGTTCATTATGACGTCATATGATGGGTGGGTACTCTGGAAAGGTGAATTAGCACAGGAAAGACAAATATTTGGGCTAGTTCCAAAATTACAGCTTCCAATTTGGAAGGATGATGGGAAAACTAAAGCACAAGCTAGCAACTGAGATTGTGGAACTGAAAGATGACCGGTCTTCGTTTGCACGTCTATTTATTGTAGCCCGATCATGGCCTGAAGTTAACTTGAAGGGGGCCTGTGGGCCGGTATGGGATTACTGCTCTACCAAGAGCAGGCTTCACACAAGCTGGGAGGGACATTAAACCCACGTAGTAACAAGAGCAAGTTGATCGAGAAGTTACCTCTGAATACGGTTGGACATGGAACAACAGAAACTATGAACGCTAAGTCCCCTAAAAGAGTCATTGTAATAGATACAAATCCATACATCGTCTAATATGCTGTCTTCAATTGTAAATTCTACTGCATGGGGAGCGGCCATGGCTGTGTGCATTTCTCCAATTCTCAAAATCCACTTGCCTTTACAATCAATTCTAACTTTCGCTTTCTCATAAAGTTCCATATATAGTGCTATAACTGTCTTTCTATCCAGTCCAACAATGTGTGTATTGATATGCTGTGCCTGCTTTAGAACTCTCCAAAGTGTTTGCCACTCGTGTGCTGTGCTGCCAACAATGGTAGAAAGCTGACTAATGTTATTTCTAGTGATGAACCGACTAATGAATTATATGCGGACCGCGTAGGAATATGATGTTCATACTCTGTGCTAGATTTAGTAGGTTGATCCACTGGTGAGGGTGACTGCTCTTCTTCTGAACCCATAACTATTTTTGGAGGCTGTGCTGCCAGTGATCAACTGGGTTGATCCGACCTTGTTTGATCAAGCTGCATAGCACTTTCTGATAGATCAATCATAGTACATGTACACGATACCTCAGTTTCAGTAGTCTTCACATCATCTAACGTGCTGCCGGCAAAGAGATCGAGATAACAACCAAAGCAAATCATTCAGTTGATAATCTTCCAGTAAATTATTCCCTGGTTGGAATTGGTCAAATGTTGGATTCATTGGTTTACCTTGTCACTGGCATTGCAGCAGTTTATGTTCTGTTCTTATTGTCCCTCTCAGAGATCGATCGCGCCATCTCATTCTTAGGTTTAGGTGTACATCTTATATATTTTCCTCTTGTTTTCCCAGTATATGGCTGTTGCAGTTGCATGAAGTCTTCTTCCCGTCTGGTATATCCTCACTAAAGTCGCTATTATCAATAGCAAAGAGTACAAATTTGTCTTTAACCATAAAAGGAGGTATGTGGGCGCATATCTCTGCAACTCTTTCTAGAACTGCATTTACAAGCTGTATTTCAAGCCTCAGAACACACCCATAGTCAACAAATAGTCCAAATCCATATAATAGGTCTAGTAGTTTTTTACTCCGGGTAGCTTGGTGTATTACAATAGACATGGCAACGATTTGAGGCCATTCATACTTGTGTCGAACTAATGATTATATTTTCCGTGGTTTGTCCTTCACCGACGATAAGTTTTGTAGGTACGCATAACATTTTGAGACACGGATAGAACCGCTTGGTGGACCTTTGTTGTGCGGCTATGTGTATGAAGCTCTGAGCAAGGTCCTTGGACCTAGGATCTGAATAACACTTTCTGTATATTTTGCCCGGGATGCAATTGCTGCATCTCGGGTAACCTCAGAGAATACTAGTTCAGATTTATTTCTACATTTTTGTTCCATGAGCTGCACATTGTTAATATTTGTGACTATAGTATCCTTTACGGTTTTGCGATGGCATGTATTGTTCTCTAAACCAGTTGCTTGCTGAATATTTTGATATTCATCTTGTAATTCAGCCATGCCGAGAATAGCACGCTCATTCATTAGTATTCTTACAAGACTTACGAACTCTACCTTTACTGCAAATTCGCGCATTCTCTTAAAACCAGCTTCAGCCATCATTTGTGCCCCGTTGAACATGTTTCGTCCAACATTATAATTAATGTAGCATCTTAAGTATTTGTCGCACTACTGTGATGAAATCTCCAGTTCTGATTTGAACCTTTTTCAACACATTCACTATCTTTTTACCACCATCATATGCTAAGACATCATGAAGGTCTTCAAGATTTCAATTCGTTTCTTGACAGGAGAAAAAAGTTCTGTGCTGTACAGATCTATCAGAGAACGAGTAAACTTAGGCTGTGATGATTCGGCACCACTACTGCATTCATCTTGTGATTGATGACAACCTTGCATGTCAAGAGTCTTAGACCCTTGCTGAGGTGCTCTATCATAACGTTTTCTAGCCCGTTCGGCGTTAACTACATGGCATGTCTCGGTATAGCATTTGCTGTGCCACATAGCATTTTCAGCCTCCAAATTATCACCTGGAAAGTTACTTGATCTAGACTGATATCTACAAATAAACCATCGTATTGTCCACGTTTTGATACAAACTCGAGGAATTTTGCATAGGATGATTTAGCAGGGGTTTTAACAAGACCATCACCGGATATCTGGCGTTTCACACACAACCTAAAGTTGGTAGTAAAGCAGGATCTTTTGTAAATAGGGTTACTACTACTACTGCTGCTGATGCTGCTACTACTACTGCTGCTGCTGCTGCTGCTGCTGCTGCTGCTGCTGCTGCTGCTGCTGCTGCTGCTGCTGCTGCTGCTGCTGCTGCTGCTACTACTACTACTACTACTACTACTACCACTACCACTACCACTGCCACTACTACTACTACTACTACTACTACTACTACTACTACTACTACTGCTGCTGCTGCTGCTGCTGCTGCTGCTGCTGCTGCTACTACTACTACTACTGCTACTGCTGCTGCTGCTGCTGCTGCTACTACTACTACTACTACTACTGCTGCTGCTGCTGCTGCTGCTGCTGCTGCTACTACTACTGCTGCTACTGCTGCTGCTGCTGCTGCTGCTGCTGCTGCTACTACTACTACTGCTACTGCTGCTGCTGCTGCTGCTGCTGCTGCTGCTGCTGCTACTACTACTACTACTACTACTACTACTGCTGCTGCTGCTGCTGCTGCTGCTGCTGCTGCTGCTGCTGCTGCTGCTACTACTACTACTACTACTACTACTGCTGCTGCTGCTGCTACTGCTACTGCTACTGCTACCGCTACCGCTACCGCTACCGCTACCGCTTCCGCTGCCGCTGCCGCTGCCGCTGCTACTACTACTGCTGCTGCTGCTGCTGCTGCTGCTGCTGCTACTGCTACTACTACTACTACCACTACCACTACCACTACCACTGCCACTGCCACTACTACTACTACTACTACTACTACTACTACTACTACTACTACTACTACTGCTACTGCTGCTGCACAAAGTTCAATTGTTCAAATTAAACCATAGAGTAGTTTTTCAAAGGAGATTGAGTAATTCAGTAAACGTATATAAAGCTGTCTATACTGAAGGACTGACAGATTTGTCATACAGGCTACTGATGAAGCACATCCATGTGAAATGCATTTAGCCAATTGACGGTGTCCATAATTACTGTGAGTAACTTATAATATTGCGTATTGTACTGTTGTATTGTTAACCCTTGCATATTACATGTTAATTCTATAATTTGTCTTTCAGGTGTAAGTAATATTTTGGTTCAATTTGTAGTTGATGTGAATGAATTTGTGTGCTTGAATTTGAGTTTGCCTGATCGAATCGTTCTTACCTGCTCAACTGCCTGTCTGATTGCTAGTTAGATTGAACGATTGTCTGTCTGAATGGCTATTGCGAGGAAGAATGGTCGTAGGAAGAATGGAGATGGTAAAGGGGGTTCATCTGCGCATGCGCGCCTGGTAAAGCTGTATTACCAAATAATTCAGTGCTTCCACCATATTGCTACGCTACGTAGGCATTTAGATGCCGAAACTCTCCATGATGGGCTTAGCAGGAAGGTGGAAGAGCTGAATGGATTTTGTAAGCCAGCTATACCAAATGATGACATCTACTTTGCCATCTGGAATGTGAATTTTGAGTGGGCAAAATCTACCATTAAGGCCATGTTAAATCACTATAATGAACAACTTGGTAGTATTAGAACTGAAGTAGTCCTCACACAGGCAATGCCACATTTAGACCTAGGTCGTGCTAAATCCAATGCTATACGCTGGGCAAAAAACAATTATAATAGAAAGCTCGACATTAATGCGATTAGTTCTTTTTACGATTTTGTGCGACCGATAGATCCATCTCAGCAACCAATTCAAAATCTCGCACAAGCCACGCCTCTGGTCATGATACCAACTGTGGCCCCACAATCACAAATGAAAAAACGCCTCAGATCACCTGAAACTTCGCCGCCAGTCACAAAACGAGTAGACAATAAAATCTCTCCATTGCTACCATTAGATTCGGGCCCTAGAGATATGCTATTTGAAGCATCATTAATCCCACTACCTGACTCTCCACTAGGCAATCTAAATGACCCAAACGAATATCCGCCCTTGCCACAGAGGGAAAGGGTTAATGGTAGCAAATCTGGTCCATGGACTGGCGCTTCCCAGAAATCCCCCCAGAGCAGTCAACCATCGGGTCTCAAGACCCCATCCCCAACAGGGAAACTGCCACAGCCCAGCTTCTCTCCAACTCCAGGTCCAAGTAATGCACCAGAGGTGCGTCCTATTAAATTTGCAAATAGACCCCAACAACCCACCATGTTGGAGAGAAACATTTTTTGGAAATTTCGTCATGAAATCGAAAACAAAATTGACTGGCGACTACCTGTTCTCACGAACAAAGTACTCATCTTTGGAGCATCGAACCTGAGTCGCATTAATGTTGAGCCCCACCCTGATACGCAAGTTGCCTGCTACCCGGGAGCTAAATTGTGTCATGCTAGAGGACTAATTCAAAAGTACACTGGATCATTTAAACCAGAGAAAATAGTGATCAACATTGGCATTAATGATATGAATGAACCCATCTCTAGTTCAAAACATAGATTAATGCTGCTTCTCAGTGCGATTAAGTCCAAATTCCCAAAGACTGCGATTTACTTCGCAAAACTGAACTATTCAAGTCGGTTGACAGCTCAGCAGAAGTTGGCGATTCAGTCCATCAATTCGACGGCTGAATCATCAAAATCTGTGACTGTCATTCCTGCACTTAGACTCTCCGAATTTAATGTTGTTAAGGATAACATTCATTGGACTGAGAAGACAGCTAACTCGATGTATTCTGCCTGGCTTAAATTCCTAAATTTAAACTAGACAAGGGCCAGGGTAACATCCGCCCGGAAACAGGTCTGGGCAGTAATATTGTCAATCTAACTGGCTCCCCATTAGGTGAAGCAGAGCATTCACTGCTCAATTTTGGTCTTACATTTGTCCCAACACCAAAACCTAAAACAGGTTTGGATGCTCTTTTAGATAATGGCTGTATGGAAACATCTGAATTTAGTCACCGTATTAAGTTAGCAGACTTCTTTCGTAACTCTAATAGTAACATTCCACCATTCATTGAAAAAACTGGCTGGGCACCAAACGTAAAAATCCTGGACCCAGCGATCGGTGAAAGCATAGAACTCTTTTCAGAACGTGTTAAAAATTCTACATTCCCTAATGATCAACCAAATTTACCCTATGAGGAACGCCATGCCTTAATTGAATTGTCTAAAAACAGCGAAATTGTCATCAAACCTGCAGATAAAGGGTCGGCGACTGTAATAATGCTTAAAGATAACTATAAACGTGAAGCACAACGACAACTTAGTAACCCAAAGCATTACCAGAAACTAAGCAAACCACTTTGGCAAAATAATTGCAGCAAATTTAATGAGATTCTTCAAAAATTGCTCGATAGCAAGAAGATCACCGAAAAGCAACATAAGTATCTCTTTGCTAAACTTGAGTCAAAACCACGGACTTTCTATCTTTTGCCAAAAATTCATAAACCCATAGATTCGTGGTTGGACCCAATGTCACCGCCCGGGCGACCTATAATCTCTGATTGTGGCTCAGAATCCTACAGAATCAGTGAATACATCGATTACCATCTACAGCCAATAGCAAATAGACACCCTAGCTTCTTGAAAAACACAGAAGACTTCTTATCACAGGTCTCTGAGACCTGGATACCTCCAAATTCATTCTTGGTCACGCTTGACATCGATGCTATGTATACAAACATTGACATCGAGAAGGGTATAAATTCTATCCGTAGAGCATTCGTGAACTACCCAGACACCAACAGGCCAGACAGAGAAGTAATAGCTCTATTAGAGCTGAGTCTGAAAGGCAATGATTTTGAATTCGATGGCGAAATTTACCAACAAATTTGCGGCTGCGCGATGGGCAAGCGCTTTAGCCCATGTTTTGCCAATATTTACGTAGCAGAGTGGGAGGAGGAAGCGTTAGAAAAGTGTCCAAAACATCCCCTCATTTATCGCAGGTACCTTGATGACATTTTCATGATTTGGCAACACACAAAGGCAGAGTTTGATGAATTTTTCGAAATTCTGAACAATCACGATCCGAATATCAAATTAAAAGCAACCATTGACGAGATGTCCGTAGATTTCCTGGATGTAACTGTATATAAAGGTCTAAAGTATGAAACAACTGGCTACTTAGACTACAAAGTGTATTTCAAACCAACCGATTCGCATCAGCTATTGCACAAAAAATCTTTCCATCCACCACATACTTTTAAAGGAATAGTTAAATCACAAATAATCCGTTTTCACAGGAATTCGAGTGATAGGAAAAACTTTGAAGAAGCGTGCTCTACCCTATTCAAAGCCCTCAAACCACGAGGTTACTCCTCACGATTCTTGCGCAAAATCAAATCTGAAACATTAGGCGGCTTGGAAACCATTCCAGATAATGCCTCAAATCGTCGGCCTACCAAAATTTCTCACAATCGTCCTATTATAGGTGTAGGCGAATCTCGCAAATGCGGAAAGAAAAGGTGCAAGTTAGATGAATTTCTCCCAAACCAGAATACTTTCACGAGCTTTCAGAACAAAAGCAAGTTCCAACTTCAGTCTAATCTAGATTGTGACTCTGAAAATGTTATTTATCTAATTTCATGCAAATTGTGCCAAAAACAGTATGTCGGCGAAACCAAATGTCCATTAAGATGGCGGGCAACTCGACACCTCTCAGATATTAGGCTAGAGGAAGACACACATGTTTCCGAACATTTTAATCTTCCTGACCATTTAGTCCTTCGTGACTTTGAAATTATGCCGATTGAACAGCCACCCCTTTCAGATACGGCAGAAGAAACTGATAAACAAAGAAAACTTCGAGAATCGTTTTGGATTAAAGAACTCGAAACACAAGGGGAATAAACTCGGACCCAGGCTTATCTGATCAACGTGACAAAATTCCATTCATTCTGACCTATAATCGGAAAAACGTTGAAATTTCCAAAATTTTGAAAGATGAGTATCAAAACCTACAGGAGAAACTGAAACAACCCTTTAACAAGCGTCCAGTAATTGCGTTCAAGAAAAATCCGAATCTACGTGACATCTTGGTAAAAGCAAAACTCAAATAGCTATCCATAATATCCATCTCAATCATTCAACATTAACCCTTGCATGATGGTCAGCCAAAAACGGTCAATTTAGTGATCTTGGGCAATGTCCATTTGCCGGCGGGGATTGGAGTATTTTTGAAAATTTACCACTGTAATGACTGGCTCGGGAACCGAGACAGTCGTTCCAGTGGTATATTCTCGGGAATGACCGTGTCTGTGCCTGCAAATGTACATTAAATAAGTAAGCGCATATTTGGATTTTACTGAACAAATTTAACCAGTAAAGGGTTAACATTAATGCCATATGGCTTTCCTCAAACAAAATGACAAATCTCAGGCAGTAAGATAAACAAAAATATCTTAAATTTTGAATTTTTTCAATTATTGAAGATTCTGAGCCAGTGCGTTGACAATATTGACTACATACTTGCGAGTGCCAGTTCTGTTATTTTATTGCCTTGTAAAAACATAACTTATATATCCGTCGACACCGTCAGGCAGTCTGTCGGTCTTTCAGTGGAGAGACTTATATACCAAATTCTACAATGATTCCCGGATTCACTCTCCTGCTTCTCCACTCATTCACTGGTCCACCCGCCTAAACATCCATCGGCTCCTGTCAATCCACCCATGCATTCACTAGTCTGGCTGTCACATGGTCCACTTGTCCGTCGGTCCATTTGCCCATCCCTCCGGCTACTCTGCCTTCCCACTGCCCGTCTGTCCATCTCGAACTCCCACCCCTGCACCTTCTCCAGCCGATCCCCGCTCTATCCTTCTCTCCTACCCATCCATCATCCGGCCTCTCATCCATCCATGGGGGGTGGGGGGGGCAATGGGTGTGTGTAATGTGAATGGTGTGTGCGTGCGTGCGTACATGCGTGCGTGCGTGTATACATGTGCCTACGTGTGTACATGTGTGTGCGTGCGTACATGCGTGCGTGTGTAAATGTGGGCACGTGCATGCGTGCGCGTGTACGTGTGTGTATGTGTGTGTACGTGTGTGTGTGAGAGCGTGCGTGCGTGTGGGTGGATGGATGGATGGATGGTCCTCCCCCTCTATCCAGCCATGCCCACTCTATTCTTCCTTCCTTCCCATCCCTCATTCCATCTCCACATCGGGATGGATGGATGGATCTTTCCCATCCCTCCTTCCCTCCCTTCCATGGATGGATGGATGAATGGATGGATGAATGGATGGATGGTTTGATGTATGGGTGGGTGGATGGTGGGATGGATGGATGGATCCTGCCCATCAATCATCCCCAATCCCCTTCCTTCCATGGTTGTGTGGGATGGATGGATGGATGGATGGATGGTTGGTTGGTTGGATGGATGGATGGATGGATGGATGGATGGATGGTTGGTTGGTTGGTTGGTTGGTTGGTTGGTTGGTTGGTTGGTTGGATTGTTGGATGGATGGATGGATCCTTCCTCCCTCTCTCCGACTAAGCTCTATCCTTCCTTTATGCCCGTCCCCATCTCCCGCCTCCCCATCCTTCCATGGATGGATGGGGGCATGGGATGGATGGATGGTTGGATGTCTGGATGGATGGATGGTTGGATGGATGGATGGATGGATGGATCTGTCCATCTGCCTTGCCAGCCATCCGGCTCTCTGTGTGTCCGTCCAGCCACTCACTCACATAAAATTAAGGGAGCTGAATACTACTTTCTTTCTACATGTTTGAACAAAGTTTAATTATAAACACTGCAGTGGCCTTTCCGGTGTGGCGAACAAAATTCTATAAAATGACAAAATATGTCCTCCAAACTTGATTAATTTTTTCGGCATCAAATGATCAAAAGGAATCAAAAGGCAAAATTGAGTGTCCCAACAAAAGCATATAACACCTTTGAATGATCGATTCATGATCTCGTGAAGGAAACACTACTCACTTATCAATCCAATTCGGAAGAGTAAAATTTCACTAATCTGTGTGGAGTGAAACCAGTCCACTAATCATTGGCTTTATTAATGATGTTTGTGATAAACCCGAATCAAAGGAAATGCAAACCTTGCACACAGTTCAATTGTTCAAATTAAACCATAGAGTAGTTTTTCAAAGGAGATTGAGTAATTCAGTAAACGTATATAAAGCTGTCTATACTGAAGGACTGACAGATTTGTCATACAGGCTACTGATGAAGCACATCCATGTGAAATGCATTTAGCCAATTGACGGTGTCCATAATTACTGTGAGTAACTTATAATATTGCGTATTGTACTGTTGTATTGTTAACCCTTGCATATTACATGTTAATTCTATAATTTGTCTTTCAGGTGTAAGTAATATTTTGGTTCAATTTGTAGTTGATGTGAATGAATTTGTTTGCTTGAATTTGAGTTTGCCTGATCGAATCGTTCTTACCTGCTCAACTGCCTGTCTGATTGCTAGTTAGATTGAACGATTGTCTGTCTGAATGGCTATTGCGAGGAAGAATGGTCGTAGGAAGAATGGAGATGGTAAAGGGGGTTCATCTGCGCATGCGCGCCTGGTAAAGTTGTATTACCAAATAATTCAGTGCTTCCACCATATTGCTACGCTACGTAGGCATTTAGATGCCGAAACTCCCTGATGGGCTTAGCAGGAAGGTGGAAGAGCTGAATGGATTTTGTAAGCCAGCTATACCAAATGATGACATCTACTTTGCCATCTGGAATGTGAATTTTGAGTGGGCAAAATCTACCATTAAGGCCATGTTAAATCACTATAATGAACAACTTGGTAGTATTAGAACTGAAGTAGTCCTCACACAGGCAATGCCACATTTAGACCTAGGTCGTGCTAAATCCAATGCTATACGCTGGGCAAAAAACAATTATAATAGAAAGCTCGACATTAATGCGATTAGTTCTTTTTACGATTTTGTGCGACCGATAGATCCATCTCAGCAACCAATTCAAAATCTCGCACAAGCCACGCCTCTGGTCATGATACCAACTGTGGCCCCACAATCACAAATGAAAAAACGCCTCAGATCACCTGAAACTTCGCCGCCAGTCACAAAACGAGTAGACAATAAAATCTCTCCATTGCTACCATTAGATTCGGGCCCTAGAGATATGCTATTTGAAGCATCATTAATCCCACTACCTGACTCTCCACTAGGCAATCTAAATGACCCAAACGAATATCCGCCCTTGCCACAGAGGGAAAGGGTTAATGGTAGCAAATCTGGTCCACGGACTGGCGCTTCCCAGAAATCCCCCCAGAGCAGTCAACCATCGGGTCTCAAGACCCCATCCCCAACAGGGAAACTGCCACTGCCCAGCTTCTCTCCAACTCCAGGTCCAAGTAATGCACCAGAGGTGCGTCCTATTAAATTTGCAAATAGACCCCAACAACCCACCATGTTGGAGAGAAACATTTTTTGGAAATTTCGTCATGAAATCGAAAACAAAATTGACTGGCGACTACCTGTTCTCACGAACAAAGTACTCATCTTTGGAGCATCGAACCTGAGTCGCATTAATGTTGAGCCCCACCCTGATACGCAAGTTGCCTGCTACCCGGGAGCTAAATTGTGTCATGCTAGAGGACTAATTCAAAAGTACACTGGATCATTTAAACCAGAGAAAATAGTGATCAACATTGGCATTAATGATATGAATGAACCCATCTCTAGTTCAAAACATAGATTAATGCTGCTTCTCAGTGCGATTAAGTCCAAATTCCCAAAGACTGCGATTTACTTCGCAAAACTGAACTATTCAAGTCGGTTGACAGCTCAGCAGAAGTTGGCGATTCAGTCCATCAATTCGACGGCTGAATCATCAAAATCTGTGACTGTCATTCCTGCACTTAGACTCTCCGAATTTAATGTTGTTAAGGATAACATTCATTGGACTGAGAAGACAGCTAACTCGATGTATTCTGCCTGGCTTAAATTCCTAAATTTAAACTAGACAAGGGCCAGGGTAACATCCGCCCGGAAACAGGTCTGGGCAGTAATATTGTCAATCTAACTGGCTCCCCATTAGGTGAAGCAGAGCATTCACTGCTCAATTTTGGTCTTACATTTGTCCCAACACCAAAACCTAAAACAGGTTTGGATGCTCTTTTAGATAATGGCTGTATGGAAACATCTGAATTTAGTCACCGTATTAAGTTAGCAGACTTCTTTCGTAACTCTAATAGTAACATTCCACCATTCATTGAAAAAACTGGCTGGGCACCAAACGTAAAAATCCTGGACCCAGCGATCGGTGAAAGCATAGAACTCTTTTCAGAACGTGTTAAAAATTCTACATTCCCTAATGATCAACCAAATTTACCCTATGAGGAACGCCATGCCTTAATTGAATTGTCTAAAAACAGCGAAATTGTCATCAAACCTGCAGATAAAGGGTCGGCGACTGTAATAATGCTTAAAGATAACTATAAACGTGAAGCACAACGACAACTTAGTAACCCAAAGCATTACCAGAAACTAAGCAAACCACTTTGGCAAAATAATTGCAGCAAATTTAATGAGATTCTTCAAAAATTGCTCGATAGCAAGAAGATCACCGAAAAGCAACATAAGTATCTCTTTGCTAAACTTGAGTCAAAACCACGGACTTTCTATCTTTTGCCAAAAATTCATAAACCCATAGATTCGTGGTTGGACCCAATGTCACCGCCCGGGCGACCTATAATCTCTGATTGTGGCTCAGAATCCTACAGAATCAGTGAATACATCGATTACCATCTACAGCCAATAGCAAATAGACACCCCAGCTTCTTGAAAAACACAGAAGACTTCTTATCACAGGTCTCTGAGACCTGGATACCTCCAAATTCATTCTTGGTCACGCTTGACATCGATGCTATGTATACAAACATTGACATCGAGAAGGGTATAAATTCTATCCGTAGAGCATTCGTGAACTACCCAGACACCAACAGGCCA